>JAUNZM010002529.1:0-13889 GCA_033459285.1 Clamator glandarius | reverse complement strand
GAACCTCCCCGGATCCTTCTTAAAGTACCCAGACCCATCTGGATCCTCCCAGGACCCTTCTAAAAGAACCCAGACCCTTCTAGAGGCCCCCAGGACCCTTTTAATAGCACCCAGACCCTTCTAAAGCCCCTCAGGACCCTTCTGAAAGCACCCAGACCCTTCTAGAGCCCCCCAGGACCCTTCTAAATGACCCCAGACCTTTCTAGAGGCACCCAGGATCCTTCTAAAATCGCCCAGACCATTCTAGAGCCCCCCAGGACCATTCTAAAAGCCTCCAGACCCTTCTACATGCCCCCAGGACCCTTCTGAAAGCCCCCAGACCCTTCTACAGCTCCCCAGGACCCTTCCAAATACACCCAGACAATTCTAGCGCCCCCCAGGACCCTTCTGAAAGCCCCAAACCCTTCTAGAGCTCCCCAGGACTATTCTAAAAGGCCCCAGACCCTTCTAGAGTCCCCCAGGACCCGTCTAAAAGAACCCAGAGACTTCTAGACCTACACAGGACCCTTCTAAAAGCCCCAGACCCTTCTAGATCCTCCCCGGATCCTTCTAAAAGCACCCAGACCCTTCTAGAGCCTCCCCGGACCCTTCTAAAATCCCTCAGACCCTTCTAGAGGCACCCAGGGCTCCTCTAATGGTCCCCAGACCCTTCTAGAGCCACCAAGGACCCTTCTAAAAGCCCCCAGAGCCTTCTAGAGACACGCAGGACCCTTCTAAAAGCCCCCAGACCCTTCTAGAGCCTCCCAGGACCCTTCTAAAAGCCCCCAGACACTTCTAGAGCTCCCCAGGACCCTTCTAAAATCAACCAGACCCTTCTAGAGGCCCCCAGGGCTCCTCTAATGGTCCCCAGACCCTTCTAGAGCCACCCAGGACCCTTCTGAAAGCACCCAGACCCTTCTAGAGCCCCGCAGGACCCTTCTAAAAGCTCCCAGACCCTTCTAGAGCCTCCCCGGATCCTTCTAAAATCCTCCAGACATTTGTAGAGCCCCCCAGGACCCTTCTAAAAGCCCCCAGACCCTTCTAGACCATCCCCGGATCCTTCTAAAAGCTCCCAGACCCATCTAGAGCCCCCCAGGACTCTTCTAAAAGCATCCAGACCCTTCTAGAGGCACCCAGGACCCTTCTGAATGCCCCCAGAACTTTCTAGACCCCCCAGGACCCATCTAAAAGCCTCCAGACCCTTCTAGAGGCCCCCAGAACCCTTCTGAAAGCACCCAAACCCTTCTAGAGCTCCCCAGGACCCTTCTAAATGAACCCAGACACTTCTAGCGCCCCCCAGGACCCTTCTAAAAGCCCCCAGACCCTTCTAGAGCTCCCCAGGACCCTTCTAAAAGCACCCAGACCCTTCTAGAGCCCCCCAGAACCCTTTAAAAGCACCCAGACCATTCTAGAGCCCCACAGGACCCTTCTAAAAGCCACCAGACCCTTCTAGACCCTCCCCGAATCCTTCTAAAAGCACCCAGACCCTTCTAGAGCCTCCCAGGTCCCTTCTAAAATCCCTCAGACATTTCTAGAGGCCCCCAGGACCCTTCTAAAGGCCCCCAGAGCCTTCTAGATGCCCCCAGGACCTTTCTAAAAGCCCTCACACCCTTCTAGAGCACCCCAGGACCCTTCTAAAAGGCCCCAGACCATTATAGAGCCGCCCAGGACTCTTCTAAATGCCCCCAGACCCTTCTAGAGTCTCCCAGGACCCTTCTAGAAGCCCCCAGACCCTTCTAGAGCTCCCCAGGACCCTTCTAAACTCCCCCAGACCCTTCTAGAGGCACCCAGGGCTCCTCTAATGGTCCCCAGACCCTTCTAGAGCCCCCAAGGACCCTTCTAAAAGCCCCCAGACCCTTCTAGAGACACGCAGGACCCTTGTAAAAGACCCCAGACCCTTCTAGAGCCTCCCAGGACCCTTCTAAAAGTCCCCAGACAATTCTAGAGCTCCCCAGGACCCTTCTAAAATCTCCCAGACCCTTCTACGGGACCCAGTGCCCCTCTAATGGTCTCCAGACCCTTCTATAGCCCCCAAGGACCCTTCTAAAAGCCCCCAGAGCCTTCTAGACCCTCCCAGGATCCTTCTAATAGCCCCCTGACCCTTCTAGAGCCCCCCAGGACCCTTCTAAAAGCCCCCAGACCCTTCTAGAGCCTCCACAGACCCTTCTGAAAGCCCCCGGACCCTTCCAGAGCCCCCCAGGACCCATCTAAAAGCCCCCAGACCCTTCTACAGCCCCACAGGACCATTCTAAAAGCCCCCAGACCCTTCTAGAGCCACCCAGGACCCTTCTAAAAGCACCCAGACCCTTCTAGAGCCTCCCAGGACCCTTCTAAAAGCCCCCAGACCCTTCTAGAGACCCTACAGGACCCTTCTAAAAGTCCCCAGACCCTTCTAGAGACCCCCAGGACCCTTCTAAAAGACCCCAGACCATTCTAGAGACCCCTAGGACCCTTCTCAAAGACCCCAGAGCCTTCTAGAGTCCTCCAGGGCCCTTCTAAAAGCCCCCAGAGCCTTCTAGAGACACGCAGGACCCTTCTAAATGCCCCCAGACCCTTCTAGATTCTCCCAGGACCCTTCTAAAAGCCCCCAGACCCTTCTAGAGCTCCTCAGGACCCTTCTGAAATCCCCCAGACCCTTCTAGAGGCCCCCAGGGCTACTCTAATGGTTCCCAGACCCTTCTAGAGCCACCAAGGACCCTTCTAAAAGCCCCCAGAGCATTCTAGACTTCCCCGGATCCTTCTAATAGCCCCCAGTCCCTTCTAGAGCCCCCTAGGACCCTTCTAAAAGCCTCCTGAACCTTCTAGAGGCCCCCAGGACCCTTCTAAAAGCCCCCAGACCCTTCTAGAGACCCGCAGGACCATTCTAAAAGCACTCAGACCCTTCTAGAGTCTCCCAGGACCCTTCTAAAAGCTCCCAGACCCTTCTAGAGCTCCCCAGGACCTATCTAAACTCCCCCAGACATTTCTAGAGCCCCCCAGTACTCTTCTAAAAGCCTCCAGACCCTTCTAGAGCCCCCCAGGACCCTTCTGAATGCCCCCAGACCCTTCTAGAGACTCCAGAACTATTCTAAAAGACTCCAGACCCTTCTAGAGGCCCCCAGGACCCTTCTGAAATCCCTCAGACCCATCTAGAGGCCCCCAGGACCCTTCTAAAAGCCCCCAGAGCGATCTAGATGCCCCCAGGACCCTTCTAAAAGCCCTCACACTCTTCTAAAGCACCCAGGACCCTTCTAAAAGCACCCAGAGCATTCTAGAGCCCCCCCGGACCATTCTAAAAGCCCCCAGACCCTTCTAAAGACCCCCAGGAGCCTTCTAAAAGCCCCCAGACCCTTCTAGAGCCTCCCAGGACCCTTCTAAAAGCACCCAAACGCTTCTAGATCCCCACAGGACCCTTCTAAAAGCCCCCAGACCCTTCTAGAGACCCGCAGGACCCTTCTAAAAGCACCCAGACCCTTCTAGATTCTCCCAGGACCCTTCTTAAAGCACCCAGACACTTCTAGAGCTCCCCAGGACCCTTCTAAACTCCCCCAAACCCTTCTAGAGGCACCCAGGGCTCCTCTAATGGTCCCCAGACCCTTCTAGATCCCCCAAGGACCCTTCTAAAAGCCCCCAGATCCTTCTAGACCCTCCCCGGATCCAACTAATAGCCTCCAGACCCTTCTAGAGCCCCGCAGTACCCTTCTAATAGCCCCCAGACCTTTCTAGAGGCCCCCTGAACCCTTCAAAAAGCCCCCAGACCCTTCTAGAGCCTCCCAGGACCATTCTAAAAGCACCCAGACCCTTCTAGAGCCTCCCAGGACCCTTCTAAAAGCACCCAGACCCTTCTAGAGCCCCCCAGGACCTTTCTAAATGCCCCCACACCCTTCTAGAGCCCCACAGGACCCTACTAAAAGCACCCAGACCTATCTAGAGACCCTACAGGACCCTTCTGAAAGCCCTCAGACCTTTCTAGAGTCTCCCAGGACCCTTCTAAAAGCAACCAGACCCTTCTAGAACACCCCAGGACCATTCTAAAAGCACCCAGACCCTTCTGGAGCCACCTAGGACCCTTCTCAAAGACCCCAGACCCTTCTAGAGACACGCAGGACCCTTCTAAAATCCCCCAGACCATTCTAGATTCACCCAGGACACTTCTAAAAGCCCCCAGACCCTTCTAGAGCACCCCAGGACTCTTCTAAACTCCCCCAGACACTTCTAGAGGCACCCAGGGCTTTTCTAATGGTCCCCAGACCCTTCTAGAGCCCCCAAGGACCCTTCTAAAAGCACCCAGAGCCTTCTAGACCCTCCCCGGATCCTTCTAATAGCCACCAGACCCTTCTAGAGCCCCGCAGGACCCTTCTAATAGCACCCAGACCTTTCTAGAGGCCCCCCGGACCCTTCAAAAAGCCCCCAGACCCTTCTAGAGCCACCCAGGACCATTCTAAACGCACCCAGACCCTTCTAGAGCCTCCCAGGACCCTTCTAAAAGCCCCCAGACCCTTCTAGAGCACCCCAGGACCCTTCTAAAAGCACCCAGACCCTTATAGAGCCCCCTAGGACCCTTCTCAAAGACCCCAGACCCTTCTAGAGACACGCAGGACTCTTCTAAAAGCCCCCAGACCCTTCTAGATTCACCCTGGACCCTTCTAAAAGCCCCCAGACCCTTCTAGATCTCCCCAGGACCCTTCTAAAATCCCCCACACCCTTCTAGAGGACCCCAGGGCTCCTCTAATGGTCCCCAGACCCTTCTAGAGCCCCCAAGGACCCTTCTAAAAGACCCCAGAGCCTTCTAGACCCTCCCCGGATCATTCTAATAGCCCCCAGACCCTTCTAGAGCCCCCCAGGACCCTTCTAAAAGCCCCCTGCCCATTCTAGAGCCTCCACGGACATTTCTAAAAGCAACCAGACCCTTATAGAGCCTCCCAGGACCCGTTTAAAATCCCTCAGACACTTCTAGAGGCCCCCAGGACCCTTCTAAAAGCTCCCAGAGCCTTCGAGATGCCCCCAGGACCCTTCTAAAAGACCTCACACCCTTCTAGAGCCCCCCAGGAACCTTCTAAAAGCTCCCAGACCCTTCTAGAAACCCGCAGGACCGTTCTAAAAGAACCCAGACCCTTCTAGAGCTCCCCAGGACCCTTCTAAAATCTTCCAGACCCATGTAGAGCCCCCCAGGACTCTTCTAAAAGCCTCCAGACAACTCTAGAGGCCCCCAGGACCCTTCTGAATGCCCCCAGACCCTTCTAGAGCCCCCCAGGCCTCTTCTAAAAGCCTCCAGACCCTTCTAGAGGCCTGTAGGACCCTTCTGAAACCCCCAGACCCTTCTAGAGCACCCCAGGACCCTTCTAAATGCACCCAGACACTTCTAGCGCCACCCAGGACCCTTCTAAAAGCCCCCAGACCCTTCTAGCGCTCCCCAGGACCCTTCTAAAAGCACCCAGACCCTTCTAGACCCCCCCAGGACCCTTCAAAAAGAACCCACACCCTTCTAGAGCCCAACAGGACCCTTCTAAAAGTCCCCAGACCATTCTAGACCCTCCCCGAATCCTTCTAAAAGCAACCAGACCCTTCTAGAGCCTCCCAGGACCATTCTAAAAGCACCCAGACCCTTCTATAGCCACCCAGGACCATTCTAAAAGCACCCAGACACTTCTAGAGCCACCCAGGACCCTTCTAAAAGCCCCCAGACTCTTCTAGAGCCCCCCAGGACCCTTCTAAAAGCCCCCAGACCTTTCTAGAGCCCCCCAGTACCCTTCTAAAAGCACCCAGACCCTTCTAGAGCCCCCCAGGACCCTTCTAAATGCCCCCAGACCCTTATAGAGCCCCCCAGGACCCTTCTAAAAGCATCCAGACTATTCTAGAGGCCCGAAGGACCCTTCCAAAATCCCCCAGACCCTTCTAGAGCCCCCCAGGACCCGTCTAAAAGACACCCGACCATTCTAGAGCCCCCCAGGTCTCTAATAAAAGCCACCAGACCCTTCTAGAGAAGCCCAGGGCCCCTCTAAAAGCACCCAGACCCTTCTAGAGAAACCCAGGACCCTTATAAACCCCCCAGACCCTTCTAGACCCACCCCGGATCTTTCTAAAAGCCCCCAGACCCTTCTAGAGCACCCCAGGACCATTCTAAAAGATTCCAGACCCTTCTAGAGCCCCCAGGACCCTTCTAAAAGCCCCCAGACCCTTCTAGATCCTCCCCGTATCCTTCTAAAAGCCCCCAGACCCTTCTAGAGGCCCCCAGGACCCTTCTAAAAGCCGCCAGACCCTTCTAGAGCCTCCCCGGATCCTTCTAAAAGACCACAGACCCTTCTAGATGCCCCCAGGACCATTCTAAAAGCCTCCAGACATTTGTAGAGCCCCCCAGGACCCTTCTAAACGCCCCCAGACCCTTCTAGAACCTCCCCGGATCCTTCTAAAAGTACCCAGACCCATCTGGATCCTCCCAGGACCCTTCTAAAAGAACCCAGACCCTTCTAGAGGCCCCCAGGACCCTTCTAATAGCACCCAGACCCTTCTAAAGCCCCTCAGGACCCTTCTGAAAGCCCCCAGACCCTTCTAGAGCACCCCAGGACCCTTCTAAATGACCCCAGACCTTTCTAGAGGCCCCCAGGATCCTTCTAAAATCCCCCAGACCCTTCTAGAGCCCCCCAGGACCCTTCTAAAAGCCACCAGATCCTTCTAGAGCCCCCCAGGACCCTTCTAAAAGCCCCCAGAACCTTCTAGAGACACGCAGGACCCTTCTAAATGCACCCAGACCCTTCTAGAGTCTCCCAGGACCCTTCTAAAAGCCCCCAGATCCTTCTACAGCTCTCCAGGACCCTTCTAAAATCCCTCAGACCCTTCTAGAGGCCCCCAGGGCTCCTCTAATGGTCCCCAGACCATTCTAGAGCCACCAAATACCCTTCTAAAAGCCCCCAGACCCTTCTAGAGCACACCAGGACCCTTCTAAAAGCCCCCAGACCATTCTAGAGCTCCCCAGGACCCTTCTAAAATCAACCAGACCCTTCTAGAGGCCCCCAGGGCTCCTCTAATGGTCCCCAGACCCTTCTAGAGCCACCAAGGACCCTTCTAAAAGCACCCAGACCCTTCTAGAGCCTCCCAGGACCCTTCTAAAAGCCCCCAGACACTTCTAGAGCTCCCCAGGACCCTTCTAAAATCAACCAGACCATTCTAGAGGCCCCCAGGGCCCCTCTAATGGTCCCCAGACCCTTCCAGAGCCTCCAAGGACCCTTCTAAAAGCCCCCAGAGCCTTCTAGACCCTCCCCGGATCCTTCTAATAGGCCCCAGACATTTCTAGAGCCCCCCAGAACCCATCTAAAAGCCCCAGACCCTTCTACAGCCCCACAGGACCTTTCTAAAAGCCCCCAGACCCTTCTAGAGCCACCCAGGACCCTTCTGAAAGCACCCAGACCCTTCTAGAGCCCCGCAGGACCCTTCTAAAAGCTCCCAGACCCTTCTAGAGCCTCCCCGGATCCTTCTAAAATCCTCCAGACATTTGTAGAGCCCCCCAGGACCCTTCTAAAAGCCCCCAGACCCTTCTAGACCATTCCCGGATCCTTCTAAAAGCTCCCAGACCCATCTAGAGCCCCCCAGGACTCTTCTAAAAGCATCCAGACCCTTCTAGAGGCACCCAGGACCCTTCTGAATGCCCCCAGAACTTTCTAGACCCCCCAGGACCCATCTAAAAGCCTCCAGACCCTTCTAGAGGACCCCAGGACCCTTCTGAAAGCCCCCAAACCATTCTAGAGTTCCCCAGCACCCTTCTAAATGAACCCAAACACTTCTAGCCCCCCCCAGGACCCTTCTAAAAGCCCCCAGATCCTTCTAGAGCTCCCCAGGACCCTTCTAAAAGCCCCCAGACCCTTCTAGAGCCCCCCAGGACCCTTCTAAGAGCACCCAGACCCTTCTAGAGCCCCGCAGGACCCTTCTAAAAGCCACCAGACCCTTCTAGACTTTCCCCGAATCCTTCTAAAATCCCTCAGACACTTCTAGAGCCTCCCAGGTCCCTTCTAAAATCCCCCAGACCCTTCTAGAGGCCCCCAGGACCCTTCTAAAGGCCCCCAGACCCTTCTAGAGTCTCCCAGGACCCTTCTAAACTCCCCCAGACCCTTCTAGAGGCACCCAGGGCTCCTCTAATGGCACCCAGACCCTTCTAGAGCCCCCAAGGACCCTTCTAAAAGCCCCCAGACCCTTCTAGAGCCCCCCAGGACCCTTCTAAAAGGCCCCAGACCATTATAGAGCCGCCCAGGACTCTTTTAAATGCCACCAGACCCTTCTAGAGTCTCCCAGGACCCTTCTAAAAGACCCCAGACCCTTCTAGAGCTCCCCAGGACCCTTCTAAACTCCCCCAGACCCTTCTAGAGGCACCCAGGGCTCCTCTAATGGTCCCCAGACCCTTCTAGAGACCCCAAGGACCCTTCTAAAAGCCCCCAGACCCTTCTAGATCCTCCCCGTATCCTTCTAAAAGCCCCCAGACCCTTCTAGAGGCCCCCAGGACCCTTCTAAAAGCCGCCAGACCCTTCTAGAGCCTCCCCGGATCCTTCTAAAAGACCACAGACCCTTCTAGATGCCCCCAGGACCCTTCTAAAAGCCTCCAGACATTTGTAGAGCCCCCCAGGACCCTTCTAAACGCCCCCAGACCCTTCTAGAACCTCCCCGGATCCTTCTTAAAGTACCCAGACCCATCTGGATCCTCCCAGGACCCTTCTAAAAGAACCCAGACCCTTCTAGAGGCCCCCAGGACCCTTTTAATAGCACCCAGACCCTTCTAAAGCCCCTCAGGACCCTTCTGAAAGCACCCAGACCCTTCTAGAGCCCCCCAGGACCCTTCTAAATGACCCCAGACCTTTCTAGAGGCACCCAGGATCCTTCTAAAATCGCCCAGACCATTCTAGAGCCCCCCAGGACCATTCTAAAAGCCTCCAGACCCTTCTACATGCCCCCAGGACCCTTCTGAAAGCCCCCAGACCCTTCTACAGCTCCCCAGGACCCTTCCAAATACACCCAGACAATTCTAGCGCCCCCCAGGACCCTTCTGAAAGCCCCAAACCCTTCTAGAGCTCCCCAGGACTATTCTAAAAGGCCCCAGACCCTTCTAGAGTCCCCCAGGACCCGTCTAAAAGAACCCAGAGACTTCTAGACCTACACAGGACCCTTCTAAAAGCCCCAGACCCTTCTAGATCCTCCCCGGATCCTTCTAAAAGCACCCAGACCCTTCTAGAGCCTCCCCGGACCCTTCTAAAATCCCTCAGACCCTTCTAGAGGCACCCAGGGCTCCTCTAATGGTCCCCAGACCCTTCTAGAGCCACCAAGGACCCTTCTAAAAGCCCCCAGAGCCTTCTAGAGACACGCAGGACCCTTCTAAAAGCCCCCAGACCCTTCTAGAGCCTCCCAGGACCCTTCTAAAAGCCCCCAGACACTTCTAGAGCTCCCCAGGACCCTTCTAAAATCAACCAGACCCTTCTAGAGGCCCCCAGGGCTCCTCTAATGGTCCCCAGACCCTTCTAGAGCCACCCAGGACCCTTCTGAAAGCACCCAGACCCTTCTAGAGCCCCGCAGGACCCTTCTAAAAGCTCCCAGACCCTTCTAGAGCCTCCCCGGATCCTTCTAAAATCCTCCAGACATTTGTAGAGCCCCCCAGGACCCTTCTAAAAGCCCCCAGACCCTTCTAGACCATCCCCGGATCCTTCTAAAAGCTCCCAGACCCATCTAGAGCCCCCCAGGACTCTTCTAAAAGCATCCAGACCCTTCTAGAGGCACCCAGGACCCTTCTGAATGCCCCCAGAACTTTCTAGACCCCCCAGGACCCATCTAAAAGCCTCCAGACCCTTCTAGAGGCCCCCAGAACCCTTCTGAAAGCACCCAAACCCTTCTAGAGCTCCCCAGGACCCTTCTAAATGAACCCAGACACTTCTAGCGCCCCCCAGGACCCTTCTAAAAGCCCCCAGACCCTTCTAGAGCTCCCCAGGACCCTTCTAAAAGCACCCAGACCCTTCTAGAGCCCCCCAGAACCCTTTAAAAGCACCCAGACCATTCTAGAGCCCCACAGGACCCTTCTAAAAGCCACCAGACCCTTCTAGACCCTCCCCGAATCCTTCTAAAAGCACCCAGACCCTTCTAGAGCCTCCCAGGTCCCTTCTAAAATCCCTCAGACATTTCTAGAGGCCCCCAGGACCCTTCTAAAGGCCCCCAGAGCCTTCTAGATGCCCCCAGGACCTTTCTAAAAGCCCTCACACCCTTCTAGAGCACCCCAGGACCCTTCTAAAAGGCCCCAGACCATTATAGAGCCGCCCAGGACTCTTCTAAATGCCCCCAGACCCTTCTAGAGTCTCCCAGGACCCTTCTAGAAGCCCCCAGACCCTTCTAGAGCTCCCCAGGACCCTTCTAAACTCCCCCAGACCCTTCTAGAGGCACCCAGGGCTCCTCTAATGGTCCCCAGACCCTTCTAGAGCCCCCAAGGACCCTTCTAAAAGCCCCCAGACCCTTCTAGAGACACGCAGGACCCTTGTAAAAGACCCCAGACCCTTCTAGAGCCTCCCAGGACCCTTCTAAAAGTCCCCAGACAATTCTAGAGCTCCCCAGGACCCTTCTAAAATCTCCCAGACCCTTCTACGGGACCCAGTGCCCCTCTAATGGTCTCCAGACCCTTCTATAGCCCCCAAGGACCCTTCTAAAAGCCCCCAGAGCCTTCTAGACCCTCCCAGGATCCTTCTAATAGCCCCCTGACCCTTCTAGAGCCCCCCAGGACCCTTCTAAAAGCCCCCAGACCCTTCTAGAGCCTCCACAGACCCTTCTGAAAGCCCCCGGACCCTTCCAGAGCCCCCCAGGACCCATCTAAAAGCCCCCAGACCCTTCTACAGCCCCACAGGACCATTCTAAAAGCCCCCAGACCCTTCTAGAGCCACCCAGGACCCTTCTAAAAGCACCCAGACCCTTCTAGAGCCTCCCAGGACCCTTCTAAAAGCCCCCAGACCCTTCTAGAGACCCTACAGGACCCTTCTAAAAGTCCCCAGACCCTTCTAGAGACCCCCAGGACCCTTCTAAAAGACCCCAGACCATTCTAGAGACCCCTAGGACCCTTCTCAAAGACCCCAGAGCCTTCTAGAGTCCTCCAGGGCCCTTCTAAAAGCCCCCAGAGCCTTCTAGAGACACGCAGGACCCTTCTAAATGCCCCCAGACCCTTCTAGATTCTCCCAGGACCCTTCTAAAAGCCCCCAGACCCTTCTAGAGCTCCTCAGGACCCTTCTGAAATCCCCCAGACCCTTCTAGAGGCCCCCAGGGCTACTCTAATGGTTCCCAGACCCTTCTAGAGCCACCAAGGACCCTTCTAAAAGCCCCCAGAGCATTCTAGACTTCCCCGGATCCTTCTAATAGCCCCCAGTCCCTTCTAGAGCCCCCTAGGACCCTTCTAAAAGCCTCCTGAACCTTCTAGAGGCCCCCAGGACCCTTCTAAAAGCCCCCAGACCCTTCTAGAGACCCGCAGGACCATTCTAAAAGCACTCAGACCCTTCTAGAGTCTCCCAGGACCCTTCTAAAAGCTCCCAGACCCTTCTAGAGCTCCCCAGGACCTATCTAAACTCCCCCAGACATTTCTAGAGCCCCCCAGTACTCTTCTAAAAGCCTCCAGACCCTTCTAGAGCCCCCCAGGACCCTTCTGAATGCCCCCAGACCCTTCTAGAGACTCCAGAACTATTCTAAAAGACTCCAGACCCTTCTAGAGGCCCCCAGGACCCTTCTGAAATCCCTCAGACCCATCTAGAGGCCCCCAGGACCCTTCTAAAAGCCCCCAGAGCGATCTAGATGCCCCCAGGACCCTTCTAAAAGCCCTCACACTCTTCTAAAGCACCCAGGACCCTTCTAAAAGCACCCAGAGCATTCTAGAGCCCCCCCGGACCATTCTAAAAGCCCCCAGACCCTTCTAAAGACCCCCAGGAGCCTTCTAAAAGCCCCCAGACCCTTCTAGAGCCTCCCAGGACCCTTCTAAAAGCACCCAAACGCTTCTAGATCCCCACAGGACCCTTCTAAAAGCCCCCAGACCCTTCTAGAGACCCGCAGGACCCTTCTAAAAGCACCCAGACCCTTCTAGATTCTCCCAGGACCCTTCTTAAAGCACCCAGACACTTCTAGAGCTCCCCAGGACCCTTCTAAACTCCCCCAAACCCTTCTAGAGGCACCCAGGGCTCCTCTAATGGTCCCCAGACCCTTCTAGATCCCCCAAGGACCCTTCTAAAAGCCCCCAGATCCTTCTAGACCCTCCCCGGATCCAACTAATAGCCTCCAGACCCTTCTAGAGCCCCGCAGTACCCTTCTAATAGCCCCCAGACCTTTCTAGAGGCCCCCTGAACCCTTCAAAAAGCCCCCAGACCCTTCTAGAGCCTCCCAGGACCATTCTAAAAGCACCCAGACCCTTCTAGAGCCTCCCAGGACCCTTCTAAAAGCACCCAGACCCTTCTAGAGCCCCCCAGGACCTTTCTAAATGCCCCCACACCCTTCTAGAGCCCCACAGGACCCTACTAAAAGCACCCAGACCTATCTAGAGACCCTACAGGACCCTTCTGAAAGCCCTCAGACCTTTCTAGAGTCTCCCAGGACCCTTCTAAAAGCAACCAGACCCTTCTAGAACACCCCAGGACCATTCTAAAAGCACCCAGACCCTTCTGGAGCCACCTAGGACCCTTCTCAAAGACCCCAGACCCTTCTAGAGACACGCAGGACCCTTCTAAAATCCCCCAGACCATTCTAGATTCACCCAGGACACTTCTAAAAGCCCCCAGACCCTTCTAGAGCACCCCAGGACTCTTCTAAACTCCCCCAGACACTTCTAGAGGCACCCAGGGCTTTTCTAATGGTCCCCAGACCCTTCTAGAGCCCCCAAGGACCCTTCTAAAAGCACCCAGAGCCTTCTAGACCCTCCCCGGATCCTTCTAATAGCCACCAGACCCTTCTAGAGCCCCGCAGGACCCTTCTAATAGCACCCAGACCTTTCTAGAGGCCCCCCGGACCCTTCAAAAAGCCCCCAGACCCTTCTAGAGCCACCCAGGACCATTCTAAACGCACCCAGACCCTTCTAGAGCCTCCCAGGACCCTTCTAAAAGCCCCCAGACCCTTCTAGAGCACCCCAGGACCCTTCTAAAAGCACCCAGACCCTTATAGAGCCCCCTAGGACCCTTCTCAAAGACCCCAGACCCTTCTAGAGACACGCAGGACTCTTCTAAAAGCCCCCAGACCCTTCTAGATTCACCCTGGACCCTTCTAAAAGCCCCCAGACCCTTCTAGATCTCCCCAGGACCCTTCTAAAATCCCCCACACCCTTCTAGAGGACCCCAGGGCTCCTCTAATGGTCCCCAGACCCTTCTAGAGCCCCCAAGGACCCTTCTAAAAGACCCCAGAGCCTTCTAGACCCTCCCCGGATCATTCTAATAGCCCCCAGACCCTTCTAGAGCCCCCCAGGACCCTTCTAAAAGCCCCCTGCCCATTCTAGAGCCTCCACGGACATTTCTAAAAGCAACCAGACCCTTATAGAGCCTCCCAGGACCCGTTTAAAATCCCTCAGACACTTCTAGAGGCCCCCAGGACCCTTCTAAAAGCTCCCAGAGCCTTCGAGATGCCCCCAGGACCCTTCTAAAAGACCTCACACCCTTCTAGAGCCCCCCAGGAACCTTCTAAAAGCTCCCAGACCCTTCTAGAAACCCGCAGGACCGTTCTAAAAGAACCCAGACCCTTCTAGAGCTCCCCAGGACCCTTCTAAAATCTTCCAGACCCATGTAGAGCCCCCCAGGACTCTTCTAAAAGCCTCCAGACAACTCTAGAGGCCCCCAGGACCCTTCTGAATGCCCCCAGACCCTTCTAGAGCCCCCCAGGCCTCTTCTAAAAGCCTCCAGACCCTTCTAGAGGCCTGTAGGACCCTTCTGAAACCCCCAGACCCTTCTAGAGCACCC
>JAUNZM010002528.1:0-20322 GCA_033459285.1 Clamator glandarius | reverse complement strand
AAAGCCCCCAGACCCTTCTAGAGCCCCCCAGGACATTTCTACAAGCCCCCAGACCCTTCTAGAGCCCCCCAGGACCCATTTAAAAGCCCCCAGACCTTTCTAGAGTCCCCCAGGACCCGTCTAAAAGACTCTAGACCCTTCTAGAGCCCCCCAGGACCTTTCTAAAAGCACCCAGACCCTTCTAGAGGCTCCCCGGACCCTTATAAAAGCACCCAGTGCCTTCTAGAGCATCCCAGGACCCTTCTAAAAGCCCACAGACCCTTCTAGAGCCACCTAGGATCCATCAAAAAGACCCCAGACCCTTCTAGAGCCACTTAGACCCATCTAAAAGCCCCCAGACCCTTCTAGAGGCCCCCAGGACCCTTCTAAAAGCACCCAGACCCTTCTAGAGCCCCCTAGGACCCATCTAAAAGCCCCCAGACCCTTCTAGAGGCCCCAGGACCCTTCTAAAAGCCCCCAGACCATTCTAGAGGCACCTAGGGCCCCTCTTAAGGCACCCCGTCCATTCTAGAGCACCCCAGGACCCTTCTAAAAGTACCCAGACCCTTCTAGATGCCCCCAGGGCCCCTCTTAAGGCACCCCGTCCCTTCTAGAGCACACCAGGACCCATCTATAAGTTCCCAGACCCTTCTAGAGCACCCCAGGATCATTCTAAAAGCCCCCAGACCCTTCTAGAGCGCACCCCCAACCCTTCTAAAAGCCCCCAGACCCTTCTAGAGTCCCCCAGGACCCTTCTGAAAGACAGCAGAACATTCTAGAGCCCCCCAGGACCCTTTAAAAGGCACCCAGACCCTTCTAGAGCCCCCCAGGACCCCTCTAAAAGCCTCCAGACTATTCTAGAGCCCCCCAGGACCCGTCTAAAAGACCCCAGACCCTTCTAGACCCTCCCCTGATCATTCTAAAAGACCCCAGACCCTTCTAGAGCCTCCCAGGACCCTTCTAAAAGCCCCCACCTTACTAGACCCTCCCCGGATCCTTCTAAAAGCACCCAGACCCTTCTAGAGCCCCCCAGGACCCTTCTAAAAGCCCCCAGACCCTTCTAGAGACCCCCAGGACCCTTCTAAAAGACCCCAGACCCTTCTAGAGCCCCCCAGGATCCTTAAAAAAGCACCCAGACCTTCTAGACCGTCCCCGGATCATTCTAAAAGCCACCAGACCATTATACAGCCACTCAGGACCCTTCTAAATGCCCCCAGACCCTTCTAGAGCCCCCCAGGACCCTTCAAAAAACCCCCAGAACCTTCTAGACCCTCGCCGGACCCTTCTAAAAGCCCCCAGACCCTTCTAGAGCACCTCTGGACCCTTCTGAAAGCCCCCAGACCCTTTTAGAGCCACCCCGGACCCTTCTAAAAGCCCCCAGACCCTTCTAGAGCCTCCCAGGACCCTTCTAAAAGCCCCCAGACACTTCTAGAGCCCCCCCGGACCATTCTGAAAGCCCCCAGATCCTTCTAGAGCACCACAGGACCCTTCTAAAAGAACCCAGACCCTTCTAGAGACCCCCAGGACCATTCTAAAAGCCGCCAGACCCTTCTAGAGACCCCCAGGACCTTTCTGAAAGCCCCCAGACCCTTCTAGAGCCCCCCAGGACCCTTCTAAAATCCCCCAGACCCTTCTAGAGCATCCCAGGACCCTTATAAAAGCACCCAGACCATTCTAGAGCCTCCCAGGACCCTTCTAAAAGCCCCCAGACCCTTCTAGAAACCCCCAGGACCCTTCTAAAAGACACCAGACCCTTCTAGAGCCACCCAGCACCCTTCTAAAAGCACCCAGACCCTTCTAGAGCCTCCCATAACCTTTCTGAAAGCCCCCAGACCATTCTAGAGCCCCCCAGGACCCTTCTAAAATCCCCCAGACCCTTCTAGAGCCTCCCAGGACCGTTCTAAAAGACCCCAGACCCTTCTACAGCCCCTCAGGACCCTTCTAAATGCCCCCAGACCATTCTAGAGCCCCCCAGGACCCATCTAAAAGCCCCCAGACCCTTCTAGAGGCCCCCAGGACCCTTCTAAAAGCACCCAGACCCTTCTAGAGCCCCCCAGGACCATTCTAAAAGCCCCCAAACCCTTCTAGAGCCCCCCAGGACCCTTCTAAAAGAACCCAGGCCCTTCTAGAGCCCCCCAGGACCATTCTACTAGCTCCCAGACCCTTCTAGACCCTCCCCGGATCCTTCTAAAAGCCCCCAGACCCTTCTAGATCCTCCCAGGACCATTCTAAAAGCACCCAGACCCTTCTAGAGACCCCCAGGACCCGTCTAAAAGGCCGCAGACACTTCTAGACCCTCCCCGGATCCTTCTAAAAGCACCCAGACACTTCTAGAGACCCCCAGGACCAATCTAAAAGCCCCCAGACCCTTCTAGAGCAAACCAGGACCCTTCTAAAAGACCCCAGACCCTTCTAGAGCCCCCCAGGGCCCCTCTTAAGGCACCCCGTCCCTTCTAGAGCAACCCAGGACCCTTCTAAAAGTACCCAGACCCTTCTAGAGCAACCCAGGACCCTTCTAAAAGCCCGCAGACCCTTCTAGAGCCCCCGCGGACCCTTCTAAAAGACCCCAGACCCTTCTAGAGGCCCCCTGGACCCTTCTGAAAGCCCCCAGAACCTTCTAGAGACACCCAGGACCCTTCTGAAAGCACCCAGACCCTTCTAGAGCACCCCAGGACCCTTCTAAAAGCCCGCAGACCCTTCTAGAGCCCCCCCGGACCCTTCTAAAAGCCCCCAGACCCTTCTAGAGGCCCCCTGGACCCTTCTGAAAGCCCCCAGAACCTTCTAGAGACACCCAGGACCCTTCTGAAAGCACCCAGACCCTTCTAGAGCACCCCAGGACCCTTCTAAAAGCACCCAGAACCTTCTAGAGCCCCCCAGGACCTTTCTAAAAGCACCCAGACCCTTCTAGAGGCACCCAGGGCCCATCTTAAGGCCCCCAGACCCTTCTAGAGGTCACCAGGACCATTCTATAAGCCCCCAGACCCTTCTAGAAACCCCCAGGACCCTTCTAAAAGCCCCCAGACCCTTCTAGAGCCCCCCCGGACCCTTCTAAAAGCCCCCAGACCCTTCTAGAGCAACCCAGGACCATTCTAAAAGCCCCCAGACCCTTCTAGAGCCCCCCCGGACACTTCTAAAAGCCCCTAGACCCTTCTAGAGGCCCCCAGGACCCTTCTGAAAGCCCCCAGAACCTTCTAGAGCCCCCCAGGACCCTTCTGAAAGCACCCAGACCCTTCTAGAGCACCCCAGGACCCTTCTAAAAGCCCCCAGACCCTTCTAGAGCCCCCCAGGACCTTTCTAAAAGCCCCCAGACCCTTCTAGAAGCACCCAGGGACCATCTTAAGGCCCCCAGACCCTTCTAGAGGTCCCCAGGACCATTCTATAAGCCCCCAGACCCTTCTAGAGCCTCCCAGGACCCTTCTAAAAGCCCCCAGACCCTTCTAGAAACCCCCAGGACCCTTCTAAAAGACCCCAGACCCTTCTAGAGCCCCCCAGGATCTTTCAAAAAGCACCCAGACCTTCTAGACCGTCCCCGGATCATTCTAAAAGCCCCCAGACCATTATACAGCCACTCAGGACCCTTCTAAATGCCCCCAGACCCTTCTAGATACCCCCAGGACCCTTCTGAAAGCCCCCAGAACCTTCTAGAGCCCCCCAGGACCCTTCTAAAAGCACCCAGACCCTTCTAGAGCCCCCCAGGACCATTCTAAAAGCCGCCAGACCCTTCTAGAGACACCCAGGACATATCTGAAAGACCCCAGACCCTTCTAGAGGCCCCCAGGACCCTTCTAAAATCCCCCAGACCCTTCTAGAGCATCCCAGGACCCTTCTAAAAGACCCCAGACTCTTCTAGACCCTCCCCGGATCCTTCTAAAAGCCCCCAGATCCTTCTAGAGACCCCCAGGACCCTTCTAAAAGCCCCCAGACCCTTCTAGAGCCTCCCAGGACACTTCTAAAAGCCCCTAGACCCTTCTAGAGACCCCCAGCACCCTTCTAAAAGCACCCAGACCCTTCTAGAGCCTCCCAGGACACTTCTAAAAGCCCCCAGACCCTTCTAGAGACCCCCAGGACCCTTCTTAAAGCACCCAGAACCTTCTAGAGCACTCCCAGGACCCTTCTACAAGCACCCAGACCCTTCTACATCACCCAAGGACCATTCTAAAAGCACCCAGACCCTTCTAGAACACCCCAGGACCCTTCTAAAAGCCCCCAGACCCTTCTAGAGCCCCCGAGGACACTTCTACTACTCCCAGACCATTCTAGAGCCCCCCAGGACCCTTCTAAAAGCCCCCAGACCCATGTAGAGGAACCCCAGGACCCTTTTACAAGGCCCCACACCCTTCTAGAGCCTCCCAGGACCCTTCTAAAAGCCCCCAGACCATTCTAGAGGCCCTCAGGACCCTTCTAAAAGCCCCCAGACCCTTCTAGAGCCCCCCAGGACATTTCTACAAGCCCCCAGACCCTTCTAGAGCCCCCCAGGACCCATTTAAAAGCCCCCAGACCCTTCTAGAGACCCCCAGGACCCTTCAAAAAGCCCCCAGACCCTTCTAGAGCCACCCAGCACCCTTCTAAAAGCACCCAGACCCTTCTAGAGCTTCCCAGGACACTTCTAAAAGCCCCCAGACCCTTCTAGAGACCCCCAGGACCCTTCTAAAAGCACCCAGAACCTTCTAGAACACCCCAGGACCCTTCTAAAAGCCCCCAGACCCTTCTAGAGCCCCCGAGGACACTTCTACAACTCCCAGACCATTCTAGAGACCCCCAGGACCCTTCTAAAAGCTCCCAGACCCTTGTAGAGGCCCCCAGGACCCTTTTACAAGGCCCCACACCCTTCTAGAGCCTCCCAGGACCCTTCTAAAAGCCCCCAGACCATTCTAGAGGCCCTCAGGACCCTTCTAAAAGCCCCCAGACCCTTCTAGAGCCCCCCAGGACATTTCTACAAGCCCCCAGACCCTTCTAGAGGCTCCCCGGACCCTTATAAAAGCACCCAGTGCCTTCTAGAGCATCCCAGGACCCTTCTAAAAGCCCGCAGACCCTTCTAGAGCCACCTAGGATCCATCAAAAAGACCCCAGACCCTTCTAGAGCCCCCTAGGACCCATCTAAAAGCCCCCAGACCCTTCTAGAGGCCCCAGGACCCTTCTAAAAGCCCCCAGACCATTCTAGAGGCACCTAGGGCCCCTCTTAAGGCACCCCGTCCATTCTAGAGCACCCCAGGACCCTTCTACAAGTACCCAGACCCTTCTAGATGCCCCCAGGGCCCCTCTTAAGGCACCCCGTCCCTTCTAGAGCACACCAGGACCCATCTATAAGTCCCCAGACCCTTCTAGAGCACCCCAGGATCATTCTAAAAGCCCCCAGACCCTTCTAGAGCGCACCCCCAACCCTTCTAAAAGCCCCCAGACCCTTCTAGAGTCCCCCAGGACCCTTCTGAAAGACAGCAGAACATTCTAGAGCCCCCCAGGACCCTTTAAAAGGCACCCAGACCCTTCTAGAGCCCCCCAGGACCCCTCTAAAAGCCTCCAGACTATTCTAGAGCCCCCCAGGACCCGTCTAAAAGACCCCAGACCCTTCTAGACCCTCCCCTGATCATTCTAAAAGACCCCAGACCCTTCTAGAGCCTCCCAGGACCCTTCTAAAAGCCCCCCGACCTTACTAGACCCTCCCCGGATCCTTCTAAATGAACCCAGACCCTTCTAGAGCCCACCAGGACCCTTCTAAAAGCCCCCAGACCCTTCTAGAGACCCCCAGGACCCTTCTAAAAGACCCCAGACCCTTCTAGAGCCGCCCAGGATCCTTAAAAAAGCACCCAGACCTTCTAGACCGTCCCCGGATCATTCTAAAAGCCCCCAGACCATTATACAGCCCCTCAGGACCCTTCTAAATGCCCCCAGACCCTTCTAGAGCCCCCCAGGACCCTTCAAAAAACCCCCAGAACATTCTAGACCCTCGCCGGACCCTTCTAAAAGCCCCCAGACCCTTCTAGAGCACCTCTGGACCCTTCTGAAAGCCCCCAGACCCTTTTAGAGCCACCCCGGACCCTTCTAAAAGCCCCCAGACCCTTCTAGAGCCTCCCAGGACCCTTCTAAAAGCCCCCAGACCCTTCTAGAGCCCCCCCGGACACTTCTAAAAGCCCCTAGACCCTTCTAGAGGCCCTCAGGACCCTTCTGAAAGCCCCCAGATCCTTCTAGAGCACCACCGGACCCTTCTAAAAGCACCCAGACCCTTCTAGAGACCCCCAGGACCATTCTAAAAGCCGCCAGACCCTTCTAGAGCCCCCCAGTACCCTTCTAAAAGCACCCAGACCCTTCTAGAGCATCCCAGGACCCTTCTAAAAGACCCCAGACCCTTCTAGAGCCTCCCAGGACCCTTCTAAAAGTCCCCAGACCCTTCTAGAGACCCCCAGGACCATTCTAAAAGCCCCCAGACCATTCTAGAGCCACCCAGCACCCTTCTAAAAGCACCCAGAATCTTCTAGAGCACCCCATTACCCTTCTACAAGGCCGCAGACCCTTCTACATCACCCAAGGACCCTTCTAAAAGACCCCAGACCCTTCTAGAACACACCAGGACCCTTCTAAAAGCCCCCAGACCCTTCTAGAACCCCCGAGGACACTTCTACAACTCCCAGACCATTCTAGAGCCCCCCAGGACCCTTCTAAAAGCCCCCAGACCCTTGTAGAGGCCCCCAGGACCCTTCTACAAGGCCCCACACCCTTATAGAGCCCCCCAGGACCCTTCTAAAAGCCCCCAGACTCTTCTAGAGCCCCCCAGGACCCTTCTACAAGCCCCCAGACCCTTCTAGAGCCCCCAAGTCCCATTTAAAAGCCCCCAGACCTTTCTAGAGGCCCCCATTACCCGTCTAAAAGACTCTAGACCCTTCTAGAGCCCCCCAGGACCTTTCTAAAAGCACCCAGACCCTTCTAGAGGCTCCCCGGACCCTTATAAAAGCGCCCAGTGCCTTCTAGAGACTCCCAGGACCCTTCTAAAAGCCCCCAGACTCTTCTAGAGCCCCCTAGGTTCCATCAAAAAGTCCCCACACCCTTCTAGAGCCCCTTAGGACCCATCTAAAAGCCCCCAGACCCTTCTAGAGGCCCCCAGGACCCTTCTAAAAGCACCCAGACCACTCTAGAGCCCCCTAGGATCCATCAAAAAGCCCCCAGACCCTTCTAGAGCCCCTTAGGACCCATCTAAAAGCCCCCAGACCCTTCTAGAGGACCCAGGACCCTTCAAAAAGCCCCCAGACCCTTCTAGACCCTCCCCGGATCCTTCTAAAAGCACCCAGACCATTCTAGAGCCCCCCAGGACCATTCTAAAAGCACCCAGACCCTTCTAGAGCCCGCCAGGACCCTTCTAAAAGTCCCCAGACCCTTCTAGACCCTCCCCGGATCCTTCTAAAAGACCCCAGACCGTTCTAGAGCCTCCTAGGACCCTTCTAAAGCACCCAGAGCCTTCCGGAGCATCCCAGGACCCTTCTAAAAGACCCCAGACCCTTCTAGAGGCCGCCAGGACCCTTCTAAAAGCCCCCAGTCCCTTCTAGAGCCCCCCAGGACCCTTCTAAAAGCCCCCAGACCATTCTAGAGGCACCTAGGGCCCCTCTTAAGGCACCCCGTCCATTCTAGAGCACCCCAGGACCCTTCTAAAAGTACCCAGACCCTTCTAGAGGCCCCCAGGGCCCCTCTTAAGGCAACCCGTCCCTTCTAGAGCACCCCAGGACCCATCTAAAAGTCCCCAGACCCTTCTAGAGCACCCCAGGACCATTCTAAAAGCCCCCAGACCCTTCTAGAGCCCACCCCGGACCCTTCTAAAAGCCCCCAGACCTTTCTAGAGGCCCCCAGGACCCTTCTGAAAGCCAGCAGAACATTCTAGCGCCCCACAGTACCATTCTAAAGGCACCCAGACCCTTCTTGAGCCCCCCCAGGACCCTCATAAAGACCCCAGACCCTTTTAGAGACCCCCAGAACCCTTCTGAAAGACACCAGAACCTTCTAGAGCCCCCCAGGACCCTTCTAAAGGCCCCCAGACCCTTCTAGACCCTCCCCGGATCATTCTAAAAGCCCCCAGACCCTTCTAGAGCCTCTCCGGATCCTTCTAAATGAACCCAGAACCTTCTAGAGCCCACCATGAACCATCTAAAAGTCTCCAGACTATTCTAGAGCCCCCCAGGACCCGTCTAAAAGACCCCAGACCCTTCTAGACCCTCCCCTGATCATTCTAAAGATCCCAGACCCTTCTAGAGCCTCCCAGGACCCTTCTAAAAGCCCCCAGACCTTTCTAGACCCTTCCCGAATCTTCTAAATGAACCCAGACCCTTCTAGAGCCCACCAGGACCCTTCTAAAAGCCCCCAGACCCTTCTAGAGACCCCCAGGACCCTTCTAAAAGACCCCAGACCCTTCTAGAGCCCCCCAGGATCCTTCAAAAAGCACCCAGACCTTCTAGACCGTCCCCGGATCATTCTAAAAGCCCCCAGACCATTATACAGCCCCTCAGGACCCTTCTAAATGCCCCCAGACCCTTCTAGAGCCCCCCAGGACCCTTCATAAAAGCCCCCAGACCCTTCTAGACCCTCCCCGGACCCTTCTAAAAGCCCCCAGACCCTTCTAGAGCACCCCTGGACCCTTCTGAAAGCCCCCAGACCTTTCTAGAGCCCCCCCGGACCCTTCTAAAAGCCCCCAGACCCTTCTAGATCCTCCCAGGACCCTTCTAAAAGCCCCCAGACCCTTCTAGAGACCCCCAGCACCCTTCTAAAAGCACCCAGACTGTTCTAGATCCTCCCAGGACCCTTCTAAAAGCCCCCAGACCCTTCTAGAGACCCCCAGGACCCTTCTAAAAGCACCCAGAACATTCTAGAGCACCCCAGGACCCTTCTACAAGCCCCCAGACCCTTCTACATCACCCAAGGACCCTTCTAATTGCACCCAGACCCTTCTAGAACACCCCAGGACCCTTCTAATAGCCCCCAGACCTTTCTAGAGCACCCGAGGACACTTGTACAACTCCCAGACCATTCTAGAGCCCCCCAGGACCCTTCTAAAAGCCCCCAGACCCTTCTAGAGCCCCCCAGGACCCTTCTAAAAGCCCCCAGACCCTTCTAGAGGCCCTCAGGACCCTTCTAAAAGCCCCCAGACCCTTCTAGAGCCCCCCCGGACCCTTCTAAAAGCCCCCATACACTTCTAGAGCCTCCCAGGACCCTTCTAAAAGCCCCCAGACTTTTCTAGAGACCCCCAGGACCCTTCTAAAAGCACCCAGACCCTTCTAGAGCCTCCCAGGACACTTCTAAAAGCCCCCAGACCCTTCTAGAGACCCCCAGGACCCTTCTAAAAGCCCCCAAACCCTTCTAGAGCCCCCCAGGACCCTTCTAAAAGCCCCCAGACCCTTCTACATCAACCAAGGACCCCTCTAAAAGCCCCCAGACCCTTCTAGAGCCACGGAGGACACTTCTACAACTCCCAGACCATTCTAGAGCCCACCAGGACCCTTCTAAAAGCCCTCAGACCCTTGTAGAGGCCCCCAGGACCCTTCTACAAGGCCCCACACCCTTCTAGAGCCCCCCAGGACCCTTCTAAAAGCCCCCAGACCATTCTAGAGGCCCTCAGGACCCTTTTAAAAACCCCCAGACCCTTCTAGAGCCCCCCAGGACATTTCTACAAGCCCCCAGACCCTTTTAGAGCCCTCCAGGACCCATTTAAAAGCCCCCAGACCTTTCTAGAGGCCCCCAGGACCCGTCTAAAAGACTCTAGACCCTTCTAGAGCCCCCCAGGACCTTTCTAAAAGCACCCAGACCCTTCTAGAGGCTCCCCGGACCCTTATAAAAGCACCCAGTGCCTTCTAGAGACTCCCAGGACCCTTCTAAAAGCCCCCAGACCCTTCTAGAGCCCCCTAGGATCCATCAAAAAGCCCCCAGACCCTTCTAGAGCCCCTTAGAACCCATCTAAAAGCACCCAGACCCTTCTAGAGGCCCCCAGGACCCTTCTAAAAGCACCCAGACCTTTCTGGAGGCCCCTAGGACCCATCTAAAAGCCCCCAGACACTTCTAGAGGCCCCAGGACCCTTCTAAAAGCACCCAGACCCTTCTAGACCCTCCCCGGATCCTTCTAAAAGCCCCCAGACCATTCTAGAGCCCCCCAGGACCATTCTAAAAGCACCCAGACCCTTCTAGAGCCCGCCAGGACCCTTCTAAAAGACCCCAGACCCTTCTAGAGCATCCGAGGACCATTCTAAAAGCACCCAGACCCTTCTAGAGCATCCCAGGACCCTTCTAAATGCCCAGGACCCTTCTAGAGACACCCGAGACCCTTTTAAAAGACCCCAGAACCCTCTAAAGCCACCCAGGACCCTTCTAAAAGCCCCCAGACCCTTCTAGAGCCTCCCAGGACCCTTCTAAAAGCACCCAGACCCTTCTAGAGAACCCCAGGACCATTCTAAAGGCCCCCAGACCTTTTTAGACCCTCCCCGGATCCTTCTAAAAGCACCCAGACCCTTCTAGAGGCCCCCAGGACCCTTCTAAAAGCACCCAGACCATTCTAGAGCCCCCCAGGACCCTTCTAAAGGCCCCCAGACCCTTCTAGACCCTCTCAGGATCATTCTAAAAGCCCCCAGACCCTTCTAGAGCCTCCCAGGACCCTTCTAAAAGCCCCCAGACCTTTCTAGACCCTCCCCGGATCCTTCTAAATGAACCCAGACCCTTCTAGATACAACCAGGACCCCTCTAAAAGCCTCCAGACTATTCTAGAGCCCCCCAGGACCCGTCTAAAATACCCCAGACCCTTTTAGACCCTCCCCTGATCATTCAAAAAGACCCCAGACCCTTCTAAAACCTCCCAGGACCCTTCTAAAGGAACCCAGACCCTTCTAGACCCTCCCCGGATTATTCTAAAAGCCTCCAGACCCTTCTAGAGGCCCCCAGGACCCTTCTATAAGTCCCCAGACCCTTCTAGAGAACCCCAGGACCCTTCTAAAAGACCCCAGACCCTTCTAGAGCCTCCCAGGACCCATCTAAAAGACCCCAGACTATTCTAGAGCCCGAACGGACCACTCTAATAGATCCGAGACCCTTCTAGAGGACCCCAGGATAATTCTAAAAGCACCCAGACCATTCTAGAGCCCCCAGGACCCTTCTAAAAGTCCCCAGACCCTTCTAGAGCAACCCAGGACCCTTCTAAAAGATCCCAGACTCTTCTAGAGCCCCCCCCGGACCCTTCTAAAAGCCCCCAGACCCTTCTAGAGGCAAACAGGACCCATCTGAAAGCCAGCAGAACATTCTAGAGCCCCCCAGGACAATTCTAAAGTCACCCAGACCATTCTAGAGCCCATCAGGACCCTTCTAAAAGCACTCAGACCCTTCTAGAGACACCCAGGACCCTTCTGAAAGACCCCAGAACCTTCTAGAGCCCCCCAGGACCATTCAAAAAGCCCCCAGACCCTTCTAGAGCGTCCGAGGACCCTTCTAAAAGCACCCAGACCCTTCTAGAGCATCCCAGGACCCTTCTAAAAGCCCCCAGACCCTTCTAGAGCACCCCAGGACCCTTCTAAAAGCCCGCAGACCCTTCTAGAGACCCCCAGCACCCTTCTAAAAGCCCCCAGACCCTTCTAGATCCTCCCAGGACCCTTCTAAAAGCCCCCAGACTTTTCTAGAGGCCCCCAGGACCCTTCTAAAAGCACCCAGAACATTCTAGAGCACCCCAGGACCCTTCTACAAGCCCCCAGACCCTTCTACATCACCCAAGGACCCTTCTAATAGCACTCACACACTTCTAGAACACCCCAGGACCCTTCTAAAAGCCCCCAGACCCTTCTAGAGCACCCGAGGACACTTCTACAACTCCCAGACCATTCTAGAGCCCCCCAGGACCCTTCTAAAAGCCCCCAGACCCTTGTAGAGGCCCCCAGGACCCTTCTACAAGGCCCCACACCGTTCTAGAGCCCCCCAGGACCCCTCTAAAAGCCCCCAGACCCTTCTAGAGGCCCTCAGGACCCTTCTAAAAGCCCCCAGACCCTTCTAGAGCCCACCAGGACCCTTCTACAAGCCCCCAGACCCTTCTAGAGCCTCCCAGGACCCTTCTAAAAGCCCCCAGACCTTTCTAGACCCTCCCCGGATCCTTCTAAATGAACCCAGACCCTTCTAGAGCCCACCAGGACCCTTCTAAAACCCCCAGACCCTTCTAGAGACCCCCAGGACCCTTCTAAAAGACCCCAGACCCTTCTAGAGCCCCCCAGGATCCTTCAAAAAGCACCCAGACATTCTAGACCGTCCCCGGATCATTCTAAAAGCCCCCAGACCATTATACAGCCCCTCAGGACCCTTCTAAATGCCCCCAGACCTTTCTAGAGCCTCCCAGGACCCTTCAAAAAACCCCCAGAACCTTCTAGACCCTCTCCGGACCCTTCTAAAAGCCCCCAGACCCTTCTAGAGCACCTCTGGACCCTTCTGAAAGCCCCCAGACCCTTCTAGAGCCACCCCGGACCCTTCTAAAAGCCCCCAGACCCTTCTAGAGCACCCCAGGACCCTTCTAAAAGCCCCCAGACCCTTCTAGAGCCCCCCCGGACACTTCTAAAAGCCCCTAGACCCTTCTAGAGGCCCTCAGGACCCTTCTGAAAGCCCCCAGATCCTTCTAGAGCACCACAGGACCCTTCTAAAAGCACCCAGACCCTTCTACAGCCCCCCAGGACCATTCTAAAAGCCGCCAGACCCTTCTAGAGACCCCCAGGACCTTTCTGAAAGCCCCCAGACCCTTCTAGAGCCCCCCAGGACCCTTCTAAAATCACCCAGACATTTCTAAAGCTTCCCAGGACCCTTATAAAAGCACCCAGACCATTCTAGAGCCTCCCAGGACCCTTCTAAAAGCCCCCAGACCCTTCTAGAGACCCCCAGGACCCTTCTAAAAGACCCCAGACCCTTCTAGAGCCACCCAGCACCCTTCTAAAAGCACCAAGACCCTTCTAGAGCCTCCCAGGACCTTTCTGAAAGCCCCCAGACCATTCTAGAGCCCCCCAGGACCCTTCTAAAATCCCCCAGACCCTTCTAGAGCCTCCCAGGACCCTTCTAAAAGCCCCCAGACCCTTCTACATCCCCTCAGGACCCTTCTAAATGCCCTCAGACAATTCTAGAGCCCCCCAGGACCCATCTAAAAGCCCCCAGACCCTTCTAGAGGCCCCCAGGACCCTTCTAAAAGCACCCAGACCCTTCTAGAGCCCCCCAGGACCATTCTAAAAGCCCCCAAACCCTTCTAGAGCCCCCCAGGACCCTTCTAAAAGAACCCAGGCCCTTCTAGAGCCCCCCAGGACCATTCTACTAGCCCCCAGACCCTTCTAGACCCTCCCCGGATCCTTCTAAAAGCCCCCAGACCCTTTTAGATCCTCCCAGGACCATTCTAAAAGCACCCAGACCTTTCCAGAGCCCCCAGGACCAGTCTAAAAGGCCGCAGACACTTCTAGACCCTCCCCGGATCCTTCTAAAAGCACCCAGACACTTCTAGAGACCCCCAGGACCAATCTAAAAGTCCCAGACCCTTCTAGAGCCCCCAAGGGGCCCTCTTAAGGCACCCCGTCCTTTCTAGAGCAACCCAGGACCCTTCTAAAAGTACCCAGACCCTTCTAGAGCCCCCCCGGACCCTTCTAAAAGCCCCCAGACCCTTCTAGAGGCCCCCTGGACCCTTCTGAAAGCCCCCAGAACCTTCTAGAGACACCCAGGACCCTTCTGAAAGCACCCAGACCCTTCTAGAGCACCCCAGGACCCTTCTAAAAGCCCCCAGACCCTTCTAGAGCCCCCCAGGACCTTTCTAAAAGCCCCCAGACCCTTCTAGAGGCAACCAGGGCCCATCTTAAAGCCCCCAGACCCTTCTAGAGGTCCCCAGGACCATTCTATAAGCCCCCAGACCCTTCTACAGCGCCCCAGGACCCTTCTAAAATCCCCCAGACCCTTCTAGAAACCCCCAGGACCCTTCTAAAAGACCCCAGACCCTTCTAGAGCCCCCCAGGATCCTTCAAAAAGCACCCAGACCTTCTAGACCGTCCCCGAATCATTCTAAAAGCCCCCAGACCATTATACAGCCCCTCAGGACCCTTCTAAATGCACCCAGACCCTTCTAGAGACCCCCATAACCCTTCAAAAAAGCCCCCAGAACCTTCTAGACCCTCCCCGGACCCTTCTAAAAGCCCCCAGACCCTTCTAGAGCACCCCTGGAACCTTCTGAAAGCCCCCAGACCCTTCTAGAGCCCCCCCGGACCCTTCTAAAAGCCCCTAGACCCTTCTAGAGGCCCCCAGGACACTTCTGAAAGCCCCCAGAACCTTCTAGAGCACCACAGGACCCTTCTAAAAGCACCCAGACTCTTCTAGAGCCCCCCAGGACCATTCTAAAAGCCGCCAGACCCTTCTAGAGACACCCAGGACATTTCTGAAAGCCCCCAGACCCTTCTAGAGCCCCCCAGGACCCTTCTAAAATCCCCCAGACCCTTCTAGTGCATCCCAGGACCCTTCTAAAAGACCCCAGACCCTTCTAGACCCTCCCAGGACCATTCTAAAAGCCCCCAGACCCTTCTAGAGACCCCCAGGACCCTTCTAAAAGACCCAGACCCTTCTAGAGCCACCCAGCACCCTTCTAAAAGCACCCAGACCCTTCTAGAGCCTCCCAGGACACTTCTAAAAGCCCCCAGACCCTTCTAGAGACCCCCAGGAACCTTCTAAAAGCACCCAGAACCTTCTAGAGCACTCCCAGGACCCTTCTACAAGCCCCCAGACCATTCTACATCACCCAAGGACCATTCTAAAAGCACCCAGACCCTTCTAGAACACCCCAGGACCCTTCTAAAAGCCCCCAGATCCTTCTAGAGCCCCCGAGGACACATCTACAACTCCCAGACCATTCTAGAGCCCCTCAGGACCCTTCTAAAAGCCCCCAGACCCTTGTAGAGGCACCCAGGACTATTTTACAAGGCCCCACACCCTTCTAGAGCCTCCCAATACCCTTCTAAAAGCCCCCAGACCATTCTAGAGGCCCTCAGGACCCTTCTAAAAGCCCCCAGACCCTTCTAGAGCCCCCCAGGACATTTCTACAAGCCCCCAGACCCTTCTAGAGCCCCCCAGGACCCATTTAAAAGCCCCCAGACCTTTCTAGAGCCCCCCAGGACCAGTCTAAAAGACTCTAGACCCTTCTAGAGCCCCCCAGGACCTTTCTAAAAGCACCCAGACCCTTCTAGAGGATCCCCGGACCCTTATAAAAGCACCCAGTGCCTTCTAGAGACTCCCAGGACCCTTCTAAAAGCCCCCAGACCCTTCTAGAGCCACCTAGGATCCATCAAAAAGCCCCCAGACCATTCTAGAGCCCCTTAGGACCCATCTAAAAGCACCCAGACCCTTCTAGAGGCCCCCAGGACCCTTCTAAAAGCACCCAGACCCTTCTAGAGCCCCCTAGGACCCATCTAAAAGCCCCCAGACCCTTCTAGAGTCACCTAGGGCCCCTCTTAAGGCACCCCGTCCATTCTAGAGCACCCCAGGACCCTTCTAAAAGTACCCAGACCCTTCTAGATGCCCCCAGGGCCCCTCTTAAGGCACCCCGTCCCTTCTAGATCACCCCAGGACCCATCTAAAAGTCCCCAGACCCTTCTAGAGCACCCCAGGACCATTCTAAAAGCACCCAGACCCTTCTAGAGCGCACCCCCAACCCTTCTAAAAGCCCCCAGACCCTTCTAGAGTCCCCGAGGACCCTTCTGAAAGACAGCAGAACATTCTAGAGCCCCCCAGGACCCTTTAAAAGGCACCCAGACCCTTCTAGAGCCCCCCAGGACCCTTCTAAAAGCCTCCAGACTATTCTAGAGCCCCCCAGGACCCGTCTAAAAGACCCCAGACCCTTCTAGACCCTCCCCTGATCATTCTAAAAGACCCCAGACCCTTCTAGAGCCTCCCAGGACCCTTCTAAAAGCCCCCAGACCTTACTAGACCCTCCCCGGATCCTTCTACATGAACCCAGACCCTTCTAGAGCCCACCAGGACCCTTCTAAAAGCCCCCAGACCCTTCTAGAGACCCCCAGGACCCTTCTAAAAGACCCCAGACCCTTCTAGAGCCTCCCAGGATCCTTCAAAAAACTCCCAGACCTTCTAGACCGTCCCCGGATCATTCTAAAAGCCCCCAGACCATTATACAGCCCCTCAGGACCCTTCTAAATGCCCCCAGACCCTTCTAGAGCCCCCCAGGACCCTTCAAAAAACCCCCAGAACCTTCTAGACCCTCCCCGGACCCTTCTAAAAGCCCCCAGACCCTTCTAGAGCACCTCTGGACCCTTCTGAAAGCCCCCAGACCCTTCTAGAGCCACCCCGGACCCTTCTAAAAGTTCCCAGACCCTTCTAGAGCACCCCAGGACCCTTCTAAAAGCCCCCAGACCCTTCTAGAGCCCCCCCGGACCCTTCTAAAAGCCCCTAGACCCTTCTAGAGGCCCTCAGGACCCTTCTGAAAGCCCCCAGATCCTTCTAGAGCACCACCGGACCCTTCTAAAAGCACCCAGACCCTTCTAGAGCCCCCCAGGACCCTTCTGAAAGCCCCCAGATCCTTCTAGAGCACCACAGGACCCTTCTAAAAGCACCCAGACCCTTCTAGAGCCCCCCAGGACCATTCTAAAAGCCGCCAGACCCTTCTAGAGACACCCAGGACATTTCTGAAAGCCCCCAGACCCTTCTAGAGCCCCCCAGGACCCTTCTAAAATCCCCCAGACCCTTCTAGAGCATCCCAGGACCCTTCTAAAAGACCCCAGACCCTTCTAGACCCTCCCAGGACCCTTCTAAAAGCCCCCAGACCCTTCTAGAGCCACCCAGCACCCTTCTAAAAGTACCCAGACCCTTCTAGAGCCTCCCAGGACCCTTCTAAAAGCCCCCAGACCCTTCTAGAGACCCCCAGGACCCTTCTAAAAGCACCCAGAACCTTTTAGAGCACCCCAGGACCCTTCTACAAGCCCCCAGACCCTTCTACATCACCCAAGGACCCTTCTAAAAGACCCCAGACCCTTCTAGAACACACCAGGACCCTTCTAAAAGCCCCCAGACCCTTCTAGAGCCCCCGAGGACATTTCTACAACTCCCAGACCATTCTAGAGCCCCCCAGGACCCTTCTAAAAGCCCCCAGACCCTTGTAGAGGCCCCCAGGACCCTTCTACAAGGCCCCACACCCTTCTAGAGCCCCCCAGGACCTTTCTAAAAGCCCCCAGACCCTTCTAGACCCTTTCCGGATCCTTCTAAAAGCCCCCAGACCCTTCTAGAGCCCCCCAGGACCCTTCTACAAGCCCCCAGACCCTTCTAGAGCCCCCCAGGACCCATTTAAAAGCCCCCAGACCTTTCTAGAGGCCCCCAGGACCCGTCTAAAAGACTCTAGACCCTTCTAGAGCCCCCCAGGACCTTTCTAAAAGCACCCAGACCCTTCTAGAGGCTACCCGGACCCTTATAAAAGCACCCAGTGCCTTCTAGAGACTCCCAGGACCCTTCTAAAAGGCCCCAGACCCTTCTAGAGCCCCCTAGGATCCATAAAAAAGTCCCCACACCCTTCTAGAGCCCCTTAGGACCCATCTAAAAGCCCCCAGACCCTTCTAGAGGCCCCCAGGACCCTTCTAAAAGCACCCAGACCCTTCTAGAGCCCCCTAGGACCAATCTAAAAGCCCCCAGACCCTTCTAGAGGCCCCCAGGACCCTTCTAAAAGCACCCAGACCACTCTAGAGCCCCCTAGGATCCATCAAAAAGCCCCCAGACCCTTCTAGAGCCCCTTAGGACCCATCTAAAAGCCCCCAGACCCTTCTAGAGTACCCAGGACCCTTCTAAAAGCCCCCAGACCCTTCTAGACCCTCCCCGGATACTTCTAAAAGCCCCCAGACCATTCTAGAGCCCCCCAGGACCATTCTAAAAGCACCCAGACCCTTCTAGAGCCCGCCAGGACCCTTCTAAAAGTCCCCAGACCCTTCTAGACCCTCCCCGGATCCTTCTAAAAGACCCCAGACACTTCTAGAGCCTCCCAGGACCCTTCTAAAGCACCCAGAGCCTTCCGGAGGACTCCAGGTCCCTTCTAAAAGCACCCAGACCCTTCTAGAGGCCGCCAGGACCCTTCTAAAAGCCCCCAGTCCCTTCTAGAGCCCCCCAGGACCCTTCTAAAAGCCCCCAGACCATTCTAGAGGCACCTAGGGCCCCTCTTAAGGCACCCCGTCCATTCTAGAGCACCCCAGGACCATTCTAAAAGCCCCCAGACCCTTCTAGAGCCCACCCCGGACCCTTCTAAAAGCCCCCAGACCTTTCTAGAGACCCCCAGGACCCTTCTGAAAGCCAGCAGAACATTCTAGAGCCCCACAGGACCATTCTAAAGGCACCCAGACCCTTCTAGAGCCCCCCAGGACACTCATAATGCCCCCAGACCCTTTTAGAGACCCCCAGGACCCTTCTGAAAGCCACCAGAACCTTCTAGAGCCCCCCAGGACCCTTCTAAAAGCACCCAGACCCTTCTAGAGCATCCCAGGACCCTTCTAAAAGACCCCAGAGCATTCTAGAGGCCCCCAGGACCCTTCTGAAAGGCAGCAGAACATTCTAGAGCCCCCCAGGACCCTTTAAAAGGCATCCAGACCCTTCTACAGCCCCCCAGGGCCCTTCTAAAAGCCCCCAGACCCTTTTAGAGACCCCCAGGACCCTTCTGAAAGCCACCAGAACATTCAAGAGCCCGCCAGGACCCTTCTAAAAGCACCCAGACCCTTCTAGAGCATCCCAGGACCATTCTAAATGCCCCAGACCCTTCTAGAGACACCCAGGACCCTTCTAAAAGCCCCCAGAACCCTCTAGAACCACCCAGGACCCTTCTAAAAGCCCCCAGACCCTTCTAGAGCCTCCCAGGACCCTTCTAAAAGCACCCAGACCCTTCTAGAGACCCCCAGGACCATTCTAAAGGCCCCCAGACCTTTCTAGACCCTCCCCGGATCCTTCTAAAAGACCCCAGACCCTTCTAGAGGTCCCCAGGACCCTTCTAAAAGCCCCCAGACCATTCTAGAGCCCCCCAGGACCCTTCTAAAGGAACCCAGACCCTTCTCGACCCTCCCCGGATCATTCTAAAAGCCCCCAGACCCTTCTAGAACCTCCCCGGATCCTTCTAAATGAACCCAGACCCTTCTAGAGCCCACCAGGACCCTTCTAAAAGCCTCCAGACTATTCTAGAGCCCCCCAGGACCCGTCTAAAAGACCCCAGACCCTTCTAGACCCTCCCCTGATCATTCTAAAAGACCCCAGACCCTTCTAGAGCCTCCCAGGACCCTTCTAAAAGCCCCCAGACCTTTCTAGACCCTCCCCGGATCCTTCTAAAAGCCCCCAGACCCTTCTAGAGACCCCCAGCACCCTTCTAAAAGCACCCAGACCCTTCTAGAGCCTCCCAGGACCCTTCTAAAAGCCCCCAGACCCTTCTAGAGACCCCCAGGACCATTCTAAAAGCACCCAGAACATTCTAGAGCACACCAGGACCCTTCTACAAGCCCCCAGACCCTTCTACATCACCCAAGGACCCTTCTAATAGCACCCAGACCCTTCTGGAACACCCCAGGACCCATCTAAAAGCCCCCAGACCCTTCTAGAGCACCCGAGGACACTTCTACAACTCCCAGACCATTCTAGAGCCCCCCAGGACCCTTCTAAAAGCTCCCAGACCTTTCTAGACCCTCCCCGGATCCTTCTAAATGAACCCAGACCCTTCTAGAGCCTCCCAGGACCCTTCTAAAAGCCCCCAGACCCTTCTAGAGACCCCCAGGACCCTTCTAAAAGACCCCAGACCCTTCTAGAGCCCCCCAGGATCCTTCAAAAAGCACCCAGACCTTCTAGACCGTCCCCGGATCATTCTAAAAGCCCCCAGACCATTATACAGCCCCTCAGGACCCTTCTAAATGCCCCCAGACCCTTCTAGAGCCCCCCAGGACCCTTCATAAAAGCCCCCAGACCCTTCTAGACCCTTTCCGGATCCTTCTAAAAGCCCCCAGACCCTTCTAGAGCCCCCCAGGACCCTTCTACAAGCCCCCAGACCCTTCTAGAGCCCCCCAGGACCCATTTAAAAGCCCCCAGACCTTTCTAGAGGCCCCCAGGACCCGTCTAAAAGACTCTAGACCCTTCTAGAGCCCCCCAGGACCTTTCTAAAAGCACCCAGACCCTTCTAGAGGCTACCCGGACCCTTATAAAAGCACCCAGTGCCTTCTAGAGACTCCCAGGACCCTTCTAAAAGGCCCCAGACCCTTCTAGAGCCCCCTAGGATCCATAAAAAAGTCCCCACACCCTTCTAGAGCCCCTTAGGACCCATGTAAAAGCCCCCAGACCCTTCTAGAGGCCCCCAGGACCCTTCTAAAAGCACCCAGA
>JAUNZM010002527.1:0-43178 GCA_033459285.1 Clamator glandarius | reverse complement strand
GCTTTTAGAAGGGTGCTGGGTGGCTCTAGAAGGGTCTGGGGGCTTTTAGAATGGTCCTGGGGGGCTCTAGAAGGGTCTGGGGGCTTTTAGAAGGGTGCTGGGGGGCTCTAGAAGGGTCTGGGGGCTTTTAGATGGGTCCTGGGGGGCTCTACAAGGGTCTGGGTGCTTTCAGAAGGGTCCTGGGTGTCTCTAGAAGGGTCTGGGGGCTTTTAGAAGGGTCCTGCGGGGCTCTAGAAGGGTCTGGGGGCTTTTAGAAGAGTCCTGGGAGGATCTAGAAGGATCTGGGGGCTTTTAGAAGGGTCCTGGTTGGCTCTAGAAGGGTCTGGGTGCTTTTAGATGGGTCCTGGGTGGCTCTAGAGGGGTCTGGGGGCATTTAGAAGGGTCCTGGGGTGCTCTAGAAGGGTCTGGGGGCTTTCACAAGGGTCCTGGGCATCACTAGAAGGGTCTGAGGGCTTTTAGAATGGTCTTGGGGGGCTCTATAAGGGTCTGGGGTCTTTTAGAAGGGTCCTGGGGACCTCTAGAAGGGTTTGGGTTCTTTGAGATAGGTCCTGGGTGACTCTAGAAGGGTCTGGGTTCTTTAGAAGTGTCCTGGGAGGCTCTAGAAGGGTCTGGGGGCTTTTAGAAGGGTCCTGGGTGGCTCTAGAAGGATCTGGGGGCTTTTAGAAGCGTCTTGGGGGGCTCTAGAAGGGTCTGGGGGCATTTAGAAGGGTCCTGGGGGCCTCTAGAATGGTCTGGGGGCTTTTAGAAGGGTCCTGGGGGGCTCTAGAAGAGTCTGGAGGCTTTTAGAAAGGTCCTGGGGGGCTCTAGAAGGGTCTGGGGGCTTTTAGAAGGGTCCTGGGGGGCTCTAGAAGGGTCTGGGTTCTTTTAGAAGGGTCCTGGGGGGGTCTAGAAGGGTCTGGGTGCTTTTGGATCGGTCCTGGGGGGCTCTAGAAGAGTCTGTGGGCTTTTAGATGGGTCCTGGGGGGGTTCTAGAAGGGTCTGGGGGCTTTTAGAAGCGTCCTGGGCGTCTCTAGAAGGATCTGGGGGCTTTTAGAAGAGTCTTGGGGGGCTCTAGAAGGGTCTGGGGTCTTTTAGAAGGGTCCTGGGGGGCTCTAGAAGTGTCAGGGGGCATTTAGAATGGTCCTGGGAGGCTCTAGAAGGGTCTGGGGGCTTTTAGAAGGGTCCTGGGAGGCTCTAGAAGGGTCTGGGGACTTTTAGAAGGGTCCTGGGAGGCTCTAGAAGGGTCTGGGTGCTTTTAGATTGGACCGGGGGGGCTCTAGAATGGTCTGTGGGCTTTGAGAAAGGTCCTGGGGGGCTCTAGAAGGGTCTGGGGGCTTTTTGAAGGGTCCAGGGGGGCTCTAGAAGGGTCTGGAGGCTTTCACAAGGGTCCTGGGGGGCTCTAGAATGGTCTGGGTGCTTTTAGAAGGGTACTGGGGGGCTCTAGAAGGGTCTGGGGGCTTTTAGATGGGACCTGGGGGGCTCTAGAAGGGTCTGTGGGCTTTGAGAAAGGTCCTGGGGGGCTCTAGAAGGGTCTGGGGGCTTTTTGAAGGGTCCTGGGGGGCTCTAGAAGGATCTGGGTGCTTTTAGAAGGGTCCTGGAGGGCTATAGAAGGGTCTGGGGGCATTTAGATGGGTCCTGGGGGGCTCTAGAAGGGTCCGGGTGCTTTTTGAAGGGTCCTGGGGACCTCTAGAAGGGTCTGGGGTCTTTTAGATGGGTCTTGGGGGCTTTTAGAAGGGTCCGGGGGGGCTCTAGAAGGGTCTGGGGGCATTTAGAAGGGTCTTTAGTGGCTCTAGAAGGGTCTGGGTGCTTTTAGAAGGGTCCTGGGGGGCTCTAGAAGGGTCTGGGGGCTTTTAGAAGAGTCCTAGGAGGTTCAAGAAGGGTCTGGGGGCTTTTAGAAGGTTCCTGGGGGGCTCTAAAAGGGTCTGGGGGCTTTTAGAATGGTCCTGGGAGGCTCTAGAAGGGTCTGGGGGCTTTTAGAAGGGTCCTGGGAGGCTCTAGAAGGGTCTGGGGGCTTTTAGAAGGGTCCTGGGGGGTTCTAGAAGGGTCTGGGGGCTTTTAGAAGGGTCCTGGGGGGCTCTAGAAGGGTCTGGGGGCTTTCACAAGAGTCCTTGGGGGCTCTAGAAGCGTCTGGTGGCTTTTTGAAGGGTCCTTGTTGGCTCTTGAAGGGTTTGGGGGCTTTTTGAAGGGTCCTGGGGGGTCTAGAAGGGTCTGGGGGCTTTCACAAGGGTCCTGGGGGGCTCTAGAATGGTCTGGGGGCTTTTAGAAGGGTCCTGGGGGGCTCTAGAAGGGTCTGGGGGCTTTTAGAAGGGTCCTGGGGGCCTCTAGAAGGGTCTGGGTGCTTTTAGATGGGACCTGGGGGGCTCTAGAAGGGTCTGTGGGCTTTTAGAAGGGTCCTGGGTGGCTCTAGAAGGGTCTGGTGGCTTTTAGAAGGGTCCTGGGGGGCTCTAGAAGGATCTGGGGGCTTTTAGAAAGGTCCTGGGGGGCTCTAGAAGGGTCTGGGGGCTTTTAGAAGGGTCCTGGGGGGCTCTAGAAGTGTCTGGGGTCTTTTAGAAGGGTCCTGGGGGGATCTAGAAGGGTCTGGGGGTTTTTAGAAGGGTCCTGGGGGACTCTAGAAGGGTCTGGGGGATTTTAGAAGGGTCCTGGGGGGCTCTAGAAGGGTCTGGGTGCTTTTAGAAGGGTGCTGGGGGGCTCTAGAAGGGTCTGGGGGCTTTTGGAAGGGCTCTGGTGGCCTCTAGAAGGGTCTGGGGGCTTCTAGAAGTGTCCTGGGTGGCTCTAGAAGGGTCTGGGGGCTTTTAGATGGGACCTGGGGGGCTCTAGAAGGGTCTGGGTGCTTTTTGAATGGTCCTGGTGTCCTCTAGAAGGTCTGGGGGCTTTTAGATGGGTCCTGGGGGCTTTTAGAAGGGTCCGGGGGGGCTCTAGAAGGGTCTGGGAGCTTTAGAAGGGTCCTGGGGGCCTTTAGAAGGGTTTGGGGGCTTTTAGAAGGGTTCTAGGGGGCTCTAGAAGGGTCTGGGTGCTTTTAGAAGCGGTCTGGGGGTCTCTAGAAGGATCTGGGGGCTTATAGAAGGGTCTTTGGGGGCTCTAGAAGTGTCTGGGGGCTTTTAGAAAGGTCCTGGGGGCCTCTAGAAGGGTCTGGGTGCTTTTAGAAGCGTAATGGGAGTCTCTAGAAGGATCTGGGGGCTTTTAGAAGGGTCTTGGGGGGCTCTTGAAGGGTCTGGCTGCTTTTAGAAGGGTCCTGGGGGCCTCTAGAAGGGTCTGAGGGCTTTTAGAAGGGTCCTGGGGGGCTCTAGAAGAGTCTGGGGGCTTTTAGAAGGGTCCTGGGGAGTTCTAGAAGGGTCTGGGGGCTTTTAGAAGGGTCCTGGGGGGCTCTAGAAGGGTCTGGGGGCATTCACAAGGGTCCTGGGGGGCTCTAGAAGGGTCTGGGGGCTTATAGAAGGGTCCTGGGGGGCTCTAGAAGGGTCTGGGGGCTTTTAGAAGGGTCCTGGGGGCCTCTAGAAGGGTCTGGGGTCTTTTAGATTGGACCTGGGGGGCTCTAGAAGGGTCTGTGGGCTTTGAGATAGGTCCTGGGGGGCTCTAGAAGGGTCTGGGGGCTTTTTGAAGGGTGCTGGGGGGCTCTCGAATGATCTGGGGGCTTTTAGAAGGGTGCTGGTTGGCTCTAGAAGGGTCTGGGGGCTTTTAAAAGGGTCCTGGGGGGCTCTAGAAGGGTCTGGGGGCTTTTAGAAGGGTGCTGTCGGGCTCTAGAAGGGTCTGGGGGCTTTTAGAAGGGTCCTGGGGGGCTCTAGAATGGTCTGGGGGCTTTTAGAATGGTCTTGGGGTGCTCTAGAAGGGTCTGTGGGCTTTTAGAAGGGCTCTGGTGGCCTCTAGAAGGGTCTGGGGGCTTATAGAAGGGTGCTGGGGTGATCTAGAAGGGTCTGGGGGCTTTTAGAAGGGCTCTGGTGGCCTCTAGAAGGGTCTAGGTGCTTATAGAAGGGTTCTGGGGGGCTCTAGAAGGGTCTGGGGGCCTTTAGATGGGTCCTGGGGGGCTCTAGAAGGGTCCGGGGGCTTTTTGAAGGGTCCTGGGGACCTCTAGAGGGGTCTGGGGGCTTTTAGATGGGTCCTGGGGGCTTTTAGAAGGGTCCGGGGGGGCTCTAGAAGGGTCTGGGGGCATTTAGAAGGGTCTTTAGTGGCTCTAGAAGGGTCTGGGGGCTTTTAGAAGGGTCCTGGGGGCCTCTAGAAGGGTCTCGGGCTTTTAGAAGGGTCCTAGGGGGCTCTAGAAGGGTCTGGGGGCTTTTAGAAGGGTCCTGGGTGTCTCTAGAAGGGTCTGGGGGCTTTTAGAAGGGTCCTGGGGGCATCTAGAAGGGTCTGGGGGCTACTAGAAGGTTGCTGGGTGGCTCTAGAAGGGTCTGGGGGCTTTTAGAAGGGTCCTGGGGGCATCTAGAAGGGTCTGGGGTCTTTTAGAAGGGTCCTGGGGGCCTCTACAAGGGTCTGAGGGCTTTCACAAGGGTCCTGGGGGGTTCTAGAGGGGTCTTGGGGCTTTTAGAATGGTCCTGGGTGGCTCTAGAAGAGTCTGGGGGCTTTAAGAATGGTCCTGGGGGGCTCTAGAAGTGTCTGGGGGCTTTCACAAGGGTCCTGGGGGGCTCTAGAAGGGTCTGGGGGCTTTTGGAAGGGTCCTTGGGGGGTCTAGAAGGGTCTGGGGGCTTTTGGAACGGTCCTGGGGGTCTCTACAAGAGTCTGGGGCTTTTAGATGGGTCTGGGGGGCTCTAGAAGGGTCTGGGTGCTTTTAGAAGGGTCTTGGGGGGCTCTAGAATGGTATGGGGGCTTTTTGAAGGGTCCTGGGGGCCTCTAGAAAGGTCTGGGGTCTTTTAGAAAGGTCCTGGGGGGCTCTAGAAGGGTCTGGGGGCTTTGAGAAAGGCATTGGGGGATTCTAGAAAGGTCTGGGGGCATTTAGAAGGGTCCTGGGGTGCTCTAGAAGGGTCTGGTGGCTTTTTGAAGGGTCCTTGGGGGCTCTAGAATGGTCTGGGGGCTTTTTGAAGGGTCCTGGGGGGCTCTAAAAGGGTCTGGGGTCTTTCACAAGGGTCCTGGGGGGCTCTAGAATGGTCTGGGGGCTTTGAGAAGGGTCCTGGGGGGCTCTAGAAGGGTCTGGGGGCTTTTAGAAGGATCCTGGGGGCCTCTAGAAGGGTCTGGGTGCTTTTAGATGGGACCTGGGGGGCTCTAGCAGGATCTGTGGGTTTTTAGAAGGGTCCTGGGTGGCTCTAGAAGGGTCTGGTGGCTTTTAGAAGGGTCCTGGGGGGCTCTAGAAGCATCTGGGGGCTTTTAGAAGGGTGCTGGGTGGCTCTAGAAGGGTCTGGGGGCTTTTAGAATGGTCCTGGGGGGCTCTAGAAGGGTCTGGGGGCTTTTAGATGGGACCAGGGGGGCTCTAGAAGGGTCTGGGGGCTTTTAGATGGGTCCTGGGTGTCTCTAGAAGGGTCTGGGGGCTTTTAGAAGGGTCCTGCGGGGCTCTAGAAGGGTCTGGGGGCTTTTAAAAGGGTCCTGGGGGGCTCTAGAAGGGTCTGGGGGCTTTTAGATGGGTCCTGGGTGGCTCTAGAGGGGTCTGGGGGCATTTAGAAGGGTCCTGGGGTGCTCTAGAAGGGTCTGGTGGCTTTCACAAGGGTCCTGGGCATCACTAGAAGGGTCTGAGGGCTTTTAGAATGGTCTTGGGGGGCTCTATAAGGGTCTGGGGTCTTTTAGAAGGGTCCTGGGGACCTCTAGAAGGGTTTGGGTTCTTGGAGATAGGTCCTGGGTGACTCTAGAAGGGTCTGGGTTCTTTAGAAGTGTCCTGGGAGGCTCTAGAAGGGTCTGGGGGCTTTTAGAAGGGTCCTGGGTGGCTCTAGAAGGATCTGGGGGCTTTTAGAAGCGTCTGGGGGGGCTCTAGAAGGGTCTGGGGGCATTTAGAAGGGTCCTGGGGGCCTCTAGAAGGGTCTGAGGGCTTTTAGAAGGGTCCTGGGGGGCTCTAGAAGAGTCTGGAGGCTTTTAGAAGGGTCCTGGGGGGCTCTAGAAGGGTCTGGGGGCTTTTAGAAGGGTCCTGGGGGGCTCTAGAAGGGTCTGGGTTCTTTTAGAAGGGTCCTGGGGGGGTCTAGAAGGGTCTGGGTGCTTTTGGATCGGTCCTGGGGGGCTCTAGAAGAGTCTGTGGGCTTTTAGATGGGTCCTGGGGGGGTTCTAGAAGGGTCTGGGGGCTTTTAGAAGCGTCCTGGGCGTCTCTAGAAGGATCTGGGGGCTTTTAGAAGAGTCTTGGGGGGCTCTAGAAGGGTCTGGGGTCTTTTAGAAGGGTCCTGGGGGGCTCTAGAAGTGTCAGGGGGCATTTAGAATGGTCCTGGGAGGCTCTAGAAGGGTCTGGGGGCTTTTAGAAGGGTCCTGGGAGGCTCTAGAAGGGTCTGGGGACTTTTAGAAGGGTCCTGGGAGGCTCTAGAAGGGTCTGGGTGCTTTTAGATTGGACCGGGGGGGCTCTAGAATGGTCTGTGGGCTTTGAGAAAGGTCCTGGGGGGCTCTAGAAGGGTCTGGGGGCTTTTTGAAGGGTCCAGGGGGGCTCTAGAAGGGTCTGGAGGCTTTCACAAGGGTCCTGGGGGGCTCTAGAAGAGTCTGGGGGCTTTTAGAAGGGTCCTGGGGAGTTCTAGAAGGGTCTGGGGGCTTTTAGAAGGGTCCTGGGGGGCTCTAGAAGGGTCTGGGGGCATTCACAAGGGTCCTGGGGGGCTCTAGAAGGGTCTGGGTGCTTATAGAAGGGTCCTGGGGGGCTCTAGAAGGGTCTGGGGGCTTTTAGAAGGGTCCTGGGGGCCTCTAGAAGGGTCTGGGGTCTTTTAGATTGGACCTGGGGGGCTCTAGAAGGGTCTGTGGGCTTTGAGATAGGTCCTGGGGGGCTCTAGAAGGGTCTGGGGGCTTTTTGAAGGGTGCTGGGGGGCTCTCGAATGATCTGGGGGCTTTTAGAAGGGTGCTGGTTGGCTCTAGAAGGGTCTGGGGGCTTTTAAAAGGGTCCTGGGGGGCTCTAGAAGGGTCTGGGGGCTTTTAGAAGGGTGCTGTCGGGCTCTAGAAGGGTCTGGGGGCTTTTAGAAGGGTCCTGGGGGGCTCTAGAATGGTCTGGGGGCTTTTAGAATGGTCTTGGGGTGCTCTAGAAGGGTCTGTGGGCTTTTAGAAGGGCTCTGGTGGCCTCTAGAAGGGTCTGGGGGCTTATAGAAGGGTGCTGGGGTGATCTAGAAGGGTCTGGGGGCTTTTAGAAGGGCTCTGGTGGCCTCTAGAAGGGTCTAGGTGCTTATAGAAGGGTTCTGGGGGGCTCTAGAAGGGTCTGGGGGCCTTTAGATGGGTCCTGGGGGGCTCTAGAAGGGTCCGGGGGCTTTTTGAAGGGTCCTGGGGACCTCTAGAGGGGTCTGGGGGCTTTTAGATGGGTCCTGGGGGCTTTTAGAAGGGTCCGGGGGGGCTCTAGAAGGGTCTGGGGGCATTTAGAAGGGTCTTTAGTGGCTCTAGAAGGGTCTGGGGGCTTTTAGAAGGGTCCTGGGGGCCTCTAGAAGGGTCTCGGGCTTTTAGAAGGGTCCTGGGGGCATCTAGAAGGGTCTGGGGGCTACTAGAAGGTTGCTGGGTGGCTCTAGAAGGGTCTGGGGGCTTTTAGAAGGGTCCTGGGGGCATCTAGAAGGGTCTGGGGTCTTTTAGAAGGGTCCTGGGGGCCTCTACAAGGGTCTGAGGGCTTTCACAAGGGTCCTGGGGGGTTCTAGAGGGGTCTTGGGGCTTTTAGAATGGTCCTGGGTGGCTCTAGAAGAGTCTGGGGGCTTTAAGAATGGTCCTGGGGGGCTCTAGAAGTGTCTGGGGGCTTTCACAAGGGTCCTGGGGGGCTCTAGAAGGGTCTGGGGGCTTTTGGAACGGTCCTGGGGGTCTCTACAAGAGTCTGGGGCTTTTAGATGGGTCTGGGGGGCTCTAGAAGGGTCTGGGTGCTTTTAGAAGGGTCTTGGGGGGCTCTAGAATGGTATGGGGGCTTTTTGAAGGGTCCTGGGGGCCTCTAGAAAGGTCTGGGGTCTTTTAGAAAGGTCCTGGGGGGCTCTAGAAGGGTCTGGGGGCTTTGAGAAAGGCATTGGGGGATTCTAGAAAGGTCTGGGGGCATTTAGAAGGGTCCTGGGGTGCTCTAGAAGGGTCTGGTGGCTTTTTGAAGGGTCCTTGGGGGCTCTAGAATGGTCTGGGGGCTTTTTGAAGGGTCCTGGGGGGCTCTAAAAGGGTCTGGGGTCTTTCACAAGGGTCCTGGGGGGCTCTAGAATGGTCTGGGGGCTTTGAGAAGGGTCCTGGGGGGCTCTAGAAGGGTCTGGGGGCTTTTAGAAGGATCCTGGGGGCCTCTAGAAGGGTCTGGGTGCTTTTAGATGGGACCTGGGGGGCTCTAGCAGGATCTGTGGGTTTTTAGAAGGGTCCTGGGTGGCTCTAGAAGGGTCTGGTGGCTTTTAGAAGGGTCCTGGGGGGCTCTAGAAGCATCTGGGGGCTTTTAGAAGGGTGCTGGGTGGCTCTAGAAGGGTCTTGGGGCTTTTAGAATGGTCCTGGGGGGCTCTAGAAGGGTCTGGGGGCTTTTAGATGGGACCAGGGGGGCTCTAGAAGGGTCTGGGGCTTTTAGATGGGTCCTGGGTGTCTCTAGAAGGGTCTGGGGGCTTTTAGAAGGGTCCTGCGGGGCTCTAGAAGGGTCTGGGGCTTTTAAAAGGGTCCTGGGGGGCTCTAGAAGGGTCTGGGGGCTTTTAGATGGGTCCTGGGTGGCTCTAGAGGGGTCTGGGGGCATTTAGAAGGGTCCTGGGGTGCTCTAGAAGGGTCTGGTGGCTTTCACAAGGGTCCTGGGCATCACTAGAAGGGTCTGAGGGCTTTTAGAATGGTCTTGGGGGGCTCTATAAGGGTCTGGGGTCTTTTAGAAGGGTCCTGGGGACCTCTAGAAGGGTTTGGGTTCTTGGAGATAGGTCCTGGGTGACTCTAGAAGGGTCTGGGTTCTTTAGAAGTGTCCTGGGAGGCTCTAGAAGGGTCTGGGGGCTTTTAGAAGGGTCCTGGGTGGCTCTAGAAGGATCTGGGGGCTTTTAGAAGCGTCTTGGGGGGCTCTAGAAGGGTCTGGGGGCATTTAGAAGGGTCCTGGGGGCCTCTAGAAGGGTCTGAGGGCTTTTAGAAGGGTCCTGGGGGCTCTAGAAGAGTCTGGAGGCTTTTAGAAGGGTCCTGGGGGGCTCTAGAAGGGGTCTGGGGGCTTTTAGAAGGGTCCTGGGGGGCTCTAGAAGGGTCTGGGTTCTTTTAGAAGGGTCCTGGGGGGTCTAGAAGGGTCTGGGTGCTTTTGGATCGGTCCTGGGGGCTCTAGAAGAGTCTGTGGGCTTTTAGATGGGTCCTGGGGGGGTTCTAGAAGGGTCTGGGGGCTTTTAGAAGCGTCCTGGGCGTCTCTAGAAGGATCTGGGGGCTTTTAGAAGAGTCTTGGGGGCTCTAGAAGGGTCTGGGGTCTTTTAGAAGGGTCCTGGGGGGCTCTAGAAGTGTCAGGGGGCATTTAGAATGGTCCTGGGAGGCTCTAGAAGGGTCTGGGGGCTTTTAGAAGGGTCCTGGGAGGCTCTAGAAGGGTCTGGGACTTTTAGAAGGGTCCTGGAGGCTCTAGAAGGGTCTGGGTGCTTTTAGATTGGACCGGGGGGCTCTAGAATGGTCTGTGGGCTTTGAGAAAGGTCCTGGGGGCTCTAGAAGGGTCTGGGGGCTTTTTGAAGGGTCCAGGGGGGCTCTAGAAGGGTCTGGAGGCTTTCACAAGGGTCCTGGGGGGCTCTAGAAGAGTCTGGGGGCTTTTAGAAGGGTCCTGGGAGTTCTAGAAGGGTCTGGGGGCTTTTAGAAGGGTCCTGGGGGCTCTAGAAGGGTCTGGGGGCATTCACAAGGGTCCTGGGGGGCTCTAGAAGGGTCGGGGGCTTATAGAAGGGTCCTGGGGGGCTCTAGAAGGGTCTGGGGCTTTTAGAAGGGTCCTGGGGGCCTCTAGAAGGGTCTGGGGTCTTTTAGATTGGACCTGGGGGGCTCTAGAAGGGTCTGTGGGCTTTGAGATAGGTCCTGGGGGCTCTAGAAGGGTCTGGGGGCTTTTTGAAGGGTGCTGGGGGGCTCTCGAATGATCTGGGGGCTTTTAGAAGGGTGCTGGTTGGCTCTAGAAGGGTCTGGGGGCTTTTAAAGGTCCTGGGGGGCTCTAGAAGGGTCTGGGGGCTTTTAGAAGGTGCTGTCGGGCTCTAGAAGGGTCTGGGGGCTTTTAGAAGGGTCCTGGGGGGCTCTAGAATGGTCTGGGGGCTTTTAGAATGGTCTTGGGGTGCTCTAGAAGGGTCTGTGGGCTTTTAGAAGGGCTCTGGTGGCCTCTAGAAGGGTCTGGGGGCTTATAGAAGGGTGCTGGGGTGATCTAGAAGGGTCTGGGGCTTTTAGAAGGGCTCTGGTGGCCTCTAGAAGGGTCTAGGTGCTTATAGAAGGGTTCTGGGGGCTCTAGAAGGGTCTGGGGCTTTTAGAACTGGGGGCCTTTAGATGGGTCCTGGGGGGCTCTAGAAGGGTCCGGGGGCTTTTTGAAGGGTCCTGGGGACCTCTAGAGGGGTCTGGGGGCTTTTAGATGGGTCCTGGGGGCTTTTAGAAGGGTCCGGGGGGGCTCTAGAAGGGTCTGGGGGCATTTAGAAGGGTCTTTAGTGGCTCTAGAAGGGTCTGGGGGCTTTTAGAAGGGTCCTGGGGGCCTCTAGAAGGGTCTCGGGCTTTTAGAAGGGTCCTAGGGGGCTCTAGAAGGGTCTGGGGGCTTTTAGAAGGGTCCTGGGTGTCTCTAGAAGGGTCTGGGGGCTTTTAGAAGGGTCCTGGGGGCATCTAGAAGGGTCTGGGGGCTACTAGAAGGTTGCTGGGTGGCTCTAGAAGGGTCTGGGGGCTTTTAGAAGGGTCCTGGGGGCATCTAGAAGGGTCTGGGGTCTTTTAGAAGGGTCCTGGGGGCCTCTACAAGGGTCTGAGGGCTTTCACAAGGGTCCTGGGGGGTTCTAGAGGGGTCTTGGGGCTTTTAGAATGGTCCTGGGTGGCTCTAGAAGAGTCTGGGGGCTTTAAGAATGGTCCTGGGGGGCTCTAGAAGTGTCTGGGGGCTTTCACAAGGGTCCTGGGGGGCTCTAGAAGGGTCTGGGGGCTTTTGGAAGGGTCCTTGGGGGGTCTAGAAGGGTCTGGGGGCTTTTGGAACGGTCCTGGGGGTCTCTACAAGAGTCTGGGGCTTTTAGATGGGTCTGGGGGGCTCTAGAAGGGTCTGGGTGCTTTTAGAAGGGTCTTGGGGGGCTCTAGAATGGTATGGGGGCTTTTTGAAGGGTCCTGGGGGCCTCTAGAAAGGTCTGGGGTCTTTTAGAAAGGTCCTGGGGGGCTCTAGAAGGGTCTGGGGGCTTTGAGAAAGGCATTGGGGGATTCTAGAAAGGTCTGGGGGCATTTAGAAGGGTCCTGGGGTGCTCTAGAAGGGTCTGGTGGCTTTTTGAAGGGTCCTTGGGGGCTCTAGAATGGTCTGGGGGCTTTTTGAAGGGTCCTGGGGGGCTCTAAAAGGGTCTGGGGTCTTTCACAAGGGTCCTGGGGGGCTCTAGAATGGTCTGGGGGCTTTGAGAAGGGTCCTGGGGGGCTCTAGAAGGGTCTGGGGGCTTTTAGAAGGATCCTGGGGGCCTCTAGAAGGGTCTGGGTGCTTTTAGATGGGACCTGGGGGGCTCTAGCAGGATCTGTGGGTTTTTAGAAGGGTCCTGGGTGGCTCTAGAAGGGTCTGGTGGCTTTTAGAAGGGTCCTGGGGGGCTCTAGAAGCATCTGGGGGCTTTTAGAAGGGTGCTGGGTGGCTCTAGAAGGGTCTGGGGGCTTTTAGAATGGTCCTGGGGGGCTCTAGAAGGGTCTGGGGGCTTTTAGATGGGACCAGGGGGGCTCTAGAAGGGTCTGGGGGCTTTTAGATGGGTCCTGGGTGTCTCTAGAAGGGTCTGGGGGCTTTTAGAAGGGTCCTGCGGGGCTCTAGAAGGGTCTGGGGGCTTTTAAAAGGGTCCTGGGGGGCTCTAGAAGGGTCTGGGGGCTTTTAGATGGGTCCTGGGTGGCTCTAGAGGGGTCTGGGGGCATTTAGAAGGGTCCTGGGGTGCTCTAGAAGGGTCTGGTGGCTTTCACAAGGGTCCTGGGCATCACTAGAAGGGTCTGAGGGCTTTTAGAATGGTCTTGGGGGGCTCTATAAGGGTCTGGGGTCTTTTAGAAGGGTCCTGGGGACCTCTAGAAGGGTTTGGGTTCTTTGAGATAGGTCCTGGGTGACTCTAGAAGGGTCTGGGTTCTTTAGAAGTGTCCTGGGAGGCTCTAGAAGGGTCTGGGGGCTTTTAGAAGGGTCCTGGGTGGCTCTAGAAGGATCTGGGGGCTTTTAGAAGCGTCTTGGGGGGCTCTAGAAGGGTCTGGGGGCATTTAGAAGGGTCCTGGGGGCCTCTAGAAGGGTCTGAGGGCTTTTAGAAGGGTCCTGGGGGGCTCTAGAAGAGTCTGGAGGCTTTTAGAAGGGTCCTGGGGGGCTCTAGAAGGGTCTGGGGGCTTTTAGAAGGGTCCTGGGGGGCTCTAGAAGGGTCTGGGTTCTTTTAGAAGGGTCCTGGGGGGGTCTAGAAGGGTCTGGGTGCTTTTGGATCGGTCCTGGGGGGCTCTAGAAGAGTCTGTGGGCTTTTAGATGGGTCCTGGGGGGGTTCTAGAAGGGTCTGGGGGCTTTTAGAAGCGTCCTGGGCGTCTCTAGAAGGATCTGGGGGCTTTTAGAAGAGTCTTGGGGGGCTCTAGAAGGGTCTGGGGTCTTTTAGAAGGGTCCTGGGGGGCTCTAGAAGTGTCAGGGGGCATTTAGAATGGTCCTGGGAGGCTCTAGAAGGGTCTGGGGGCTTTTAGAAGGGTCCTGGGAGGCTCTAGAAGGGTCTGGGGACTTTTAGAAGGGTCCTGGGAGGCTCTAGAAGGGTCTGGGTGCTTTTAGATTGGACCGGGGGGGCTCTAGAATGGTCTGTGGGCTTTGAGAAAGGTCCTGGGGGGCTCTAGAAGGGTCTGGGGGCTTTTTGAAGGGTCCAGGGGGGCTCTAGAAGGGTCTGGAGGCTTTCACAAGGGTCCTGGGGGGCTCTAGAATTGTCTGGGTGCTTTTAGAAGGGTACTGGGGGGCTCTAGAAGGGTCTGGGGGCTTTTAGATGGGACCTGGGGGGCTCTAGAAGGGTCTGTGGGCTTTGAGAAAGGTCCTGGGGGGCTCTAGAAGGGTCTGGGGGCTTTTTGAAGGGTCCTGGGGGGCTCTAGAAGGATCTGGGTGCTTTTAGAAGGGTCCTGGAGGGCTATAGAAGGGTCTGGGGGCATTTAGATGGGTCCTGGGGGGCTCTAGAAGGGTCCGGGTGCTTTTTGAAGGGTCCTGGGGACCTCTAGAAGGGTCTGGGGTCTTTTAGATGGGTCTTGGGGGCTTTTAGAAGGGTCCGGGTGGGCTCTAGAAGGGTCTGGGGGCATTTAGAAGGGTCTTTAGTGGCTCTAGAAGGGTCTGGGTGCTTTTAGAAGGGTCCTGGGGGGCTCTAGAAGGGTCTGGGGGCTTTTAGAAGAGTCCTAGGAGGTTCAAGAAGGGTCTGGGGGCTTTTAGAAGGTTCCTGGGGGGCTCTAAAAGGGTCTGGGGGCTTTTAGAATGGTCCTGGGAGGCTCTAGAAGGGTCTGGGGGCTTTTAGAAGGGTCCTGGGAGGCTCTAGAAGGGTCTGGGGGCTTTTAGAAGGGTCCTGGGGGGCTCTAAAAGGGTCTGGGGGCTTTTAGAAGGGTCCTGGGGGCCTCTAGAAGGGTCTGGGGGCTTTCACAAGAGTCCTTGGGGGCTCTATATGCGTCTGTTGGCTTTTTGAAGGGTCCTTGTTGGCTCTTGAAGGGTCTGGGGGCTTTTTGAAGGGTCCTGGGGGGCTCTAGAAGGGTCTGGGGGCTTTCACAAGGGTCCTGGGGGGCTCTAGAATGGTCTGGGGGCTTTTAGAAGGGTCCTGGGGGGCTCTAGAAGGGTCTGGGGGCTTTTAGAAGGGTCCTGGGGGCCTCTAGAAGGGTCTGGGTGCTTTTAGATGGGACCTGGGGGGCTCTAGAAGGGTCTGTGGGCTTTTAGAAGGGTCCTGGGTGGCTCTAGAAGGGTCTGGTGGCTTTTAGAAGGGTCCTGGGGGGCTCTAGAAGGATCTGGGGGCTTTTAGAAGGGTGCTGGGTGGCTCTAGAAGGGTCTGGGGGCTTTTAGAAGGGTCCTGGGGGCCTCTAGAAGGGTCTGGGGGCTTTTAGAAGGGCCCTGGTGGCCTCTAGAAGGGTCTGGGGGCTTTTAGAAGGGTGCTGGGGGGCTCTAGAAGGGTCTGGGGGGTTTTAGAAGGGTCCTGGGGGGCTCTAGAAGGGTCTGGGTGCTTTCAGAAGGGTCCTGGCGGTGTCTAGAAGGGTCTGAGGGCTTTTAGAATGGTCCTGGGGGGCTCTAGAAGGTTCTGGGGGCTTTTAGAAGGGTTCTGGGGGGCTCTAGAAGGGTCTGGGGGCTTTTAGAAGGGTGCTGGGGGGCTCTAGAAGGGTCTGGGGGCTTTTAGAATGGTCCTGGGTGGCTCTAGAGGGGTCTGGGGTCATTTAGAAGGGTCCTGGGGGGCTCTAGAAGGATCTGGGGGCTTTCACAAGGGTCCTGGGCGTCACTAGAAGGGTCTGAGGGCTTTTAGAATGGTCTTGGGGGGCTCTAGAAGGGTCTGGGGTCTTTTAGAAGGGTCCTGGGGACCTCTAGAATGGTCTGGGTTCTTTGAGATAGGTCCTGGGTGACTCTAGAAAGGTCTGGGTTCTTTAGAAGTGTCCTGGGAGGCTCTAGAAGGGTCTGGGGGCTTTTAGAAGGGTCCTGGGGGGCTCTAGAAGGATCTGGGGGCTTTTAGAAGGGTCTTGGGGGGCTCTAGAAGGGTCTGGGGGCTTTTAGAACGGTCCTGGGGGCCTCTAGAAGGGTCTGGGTGCTTTTAGATGGGACCTGGGGGGCTCTAGAAGGGTCTGTGGGCTTTTAGAAGGGTCCTGGGGGGCTCTAGAAGGGTCTGGTGGCTTTTAGAAGGGTCCTGGGGGGCTCTAGAAGGATCTGGGGGCTTTTAGAAGGGTCTTGGGGGCTCTAGAAGGGTCTGGGTGCTTTTAGAAGGGTGCTGGGGGGCTCTAGAAGGGTCTGGGGGCTTTTAGAAGGGTCCTGGGGGGCTCTACAAGGGTCTGGGTGCTTTCAGAAGGGTCCTGGGGGTCTCTAGAAGGGTCTGGGTGCTTTTAGAAGGGTCCTGGGGGGCTCTAGAAGGTTCTGGGGGCTTTTAGAAGGGTCCTGGGAGGATCTAGAAGGGTCTGGGGGCTTTTAGAAGGGTGCTGGGGGGCTCTAGAAGGGTCTGGGTGCTTTCAGAAGCGTCCTGGGTGGTTCTAGAGGGGTCTGGGGGCATTTAGAAGGGTCCTGGGGGGCTCTAGAATGGTCTGGGGGCTTTCACAAGGTTCCTGGGCGTCACTAGAAGGGTCTGAGGGCTTTTAGAATGGTCTTGGGGGGCTCTAGAAGGGTCTGGGGTCTTTTAGAAGGGTCCTGGGGACCTCTAGAAGGGTTTGGGTTCTTTGAGATAGGTCCTGGGTGACTCTATAAAGGTCTGGGGTCTTTAGAAGTGTCCTGGGAGGCTCTAGAAGTGTCTGGGGGCTTTTAGAAGGGTCCTGGGGGGCTCTAGAAGGATCTGGGGGCTTTTAGAAGGGTCTTGGGGGGCTCTATAAGGGTCTGGCGGCTTTTAGAAGGGTCCTGGGGGGGTCAAGAAGGGTCTGGGGGCTTTTAGAAGGGTCCTGGGGGGCTCTAGAAGGATCTGGGTGCTTTTAGAAGGGTCCTGGGGGCCTCTAGAAGGGTCTGGGGGCTTTCACAAGAGTCCTGGGGGGCTCTAGAAGCGTCTGCTGGCTTTTTGAAGGGTCCTTGGTGGCTCTAGAAGGGTCTGGGGGCTTTTTGAAGTGTCCTGGGGGGCTCTAGAAGGGTCTGGGGGCTTTCACAAGGGTCCTGGGGGGCTCTAGAATGGTCTGGGGGATTTTAGAAGGGTCCTGGGAAGCTCTAGAAGGGTCTGGGTGCTTTTAGATGGGACCAGGGGGGCTCTAGAAGGGTCTGTGGGCTTTGAGAAAGGTCCTGGGGGGCTCTAGAAGGGTCTGGGGGCTTTTTGAAGGGTCCTGGGGGGCTCTAGAAGGGTCTGGGTGCTTTCACACGGGTCCTGGGGGGCTCTAGAATGGTCTGGAGGCTTTTAGAATGGTCCTGGGGGGCTCTAGAAGGGTCTGGGGGCTTTTAGAAGGGTCCTGGGGGCCTCTAGAAGGGTCTGGGGGCTTTTATATTGGACCTGGGGGGCTCTAGAAGGGTCTGTGGGCTTTTAGAAGGGTCCTGGGGGGCTCTAGAAGTGTCTGGGGCCTTTTAGAATGGTCCTGGGAGGCTCTAGAAGGGTCTGGGGGCTTTTAGAAGGGTCCTGGGAGGCTCTAGAAGCGTCTGGGAGCTTTTAGAAGGGTGCTGGGGGGCTCTAGAAGGGTCTGGGGTCTTTTAGATGGGTCCTGGGGACCTCTAGAATGGTCTGGGTTCTTTGAGAAAGGTCCTGGGGGACTCTAGAAAGGTCTGGGGGCATTTAGAAGGGTCCTGGGAGGTCTAGAAGGGTCTGGGGGCTTTTCGAAGGGTCCTGGGCGGCTCTAGAAGGATCTGGGGTCTTTTAGAAGGGTCTTGTGGGGCTCTAGAAGGGTCTGGGGTCTTTTAGAAGGGTCCTGGGGGCCTCTAGAAGGGTCTGAGGGCTTTCACAAGGGTCCCGGGGGGCTCTAGAATGGTCTGGGGGCTTTGACTAGGGTCCTGGGGGGCTCTAGAAGGGTCTGGGGGCTTTTAGAAGGATCCTGGGGGCCTCTAGAAGGGTCTGGGTGCTTTTAGATGGGACCTGGGGGGCTCTAGCAGGATCTGTGGGTTTTTAGAAGGGTCCTGGGTGGCTCTAGAAGGGTCTGGTGGCTTTTAGAATGGTCCTGGGGGGCTCTAGAAGCATCTGATGGCTTTTAGAAGGGTGCTGGGTGGCTCTAGAAGGGTCTGGGGGCTTTTAGAATGGTCCTGGGGGGCTCTAGAAGGGTCTGGGGGCATTTAGAAGGGTGCTGGGGGGCTCTAGAAGGGTCTGGGGGCTTTTAGATGGGTCCTGGGGGGCTCTACAAGGGTCTGGGTGCTTTCAGAAGGGTCCTGGGTGTCTCTAGAAGGGTCTGGGGGCTTTTAGAAGGGTCCTGCGGGGCTCTAGAAGGGTCTGGGGGCTTTTAGAAGGGTCCTGGGAGGATCTAGAAGGGTCTGGGGGCTTTTAGAAGGGTCCTGGTTGGCTCTAGAAGGGTCTGGGGGCATTTAGAAGGGTCCTGGGGTGCTCTAGAAGGGTCTGGGGGCTTTCACAAGGGTCCTGGGCATCACTAGAAGGGTCTGAGGGCTTTTAGAATGGTCTTGGGGGGCTCTATAAGGGTCTGGGGTCTTTTAGAAGGGTCCTGGGGACCTCTAGAAGGGTTTGGGTTCTTTGAGATAGGTCCTGGGTGACTCTAGAAGGGTCTGGGTTCTTTAGAAGTGTCCTGGGAGGCTCTAGAAGGGTCTGGGGGCTTTTAGAAGGGTCCTGGGTGGCTCTAGAAGGATCTGGGGGCTTTTAGAAGCGTCTTGGGGGGCTCTAGAAGGGTCTGGGGGCATTTAGAAGGGTCCTGGGGGCCTCTAGAAGGGTCTGAGGGCTTTTAGAAGGGTCCTGGGGGGCTCTAGAAGAGTCTGGAGGCTTTTAGAAGGGTCCTGGGGGGCTCTAGAAGGGTCTGGGGGCTTTTAGAAGGGTCCTGGGGGGCTCTAGAAGGGTCTGGGTTCTTTTAGAAGGGTCCTGGGGGGGTCTAGAAGGGTCTGGGTGCTTTTGGATCGGTCCTGGGGGGCTCTAGAAGAGTCTGTGGGCTTTTAGATGGGTCCTGGGGGGGTTCTAGAAGGGTCTGGGGGCTTTTAGAAGCGTCCTGGGCGTCTCTAGAAGGATCTGGGGGCTTTTAGAAGAGTCTTGGGGGGCTCTAGAAGGGTCTGGGGTCTTTTAGAAGGGTCCTGGGGGGCTCTAGAATTGTCAGGGGGCATTTAGAATGGTCCTGGGAGGCTCTAGAAGGGTCTGGGGGCTTTTAGAAGGGTCCTGGGAGGCTCTAGAAGGTCTGGGGACTTTTAGAAGGGTCCTGGGAGGCTCTAGAAGGGTCTGGGTGCTTTTAGATTGGACCTGGGGGGCTCTAGAAGGGTCTGTGGGCTTTGAGAAAGGTCCTGGGGGGCTCTAGAAGGGTCTGGGGGCTTTTTGAAGGGTCCAGGGGGGCTCTAGAAGGGTCTGGAGGCTTTCACAAGGGTCCTGGGGGGCTCTAGAATGGTCTGGGGGCTTTTAGAAGGGTCCTGGGGGGCTCTAGAAGGGTCTGGGGGCTTTTAGATGGGACCTGGGGGGCTCTAGAAGGGTCTGTGGGCTTTGAGAAAGGTCCTGGGGGGCTCTAGAAGGGTCTGGGGGCTTTTTGAAGGGTCCTGGGGGGCTCTAGAAGGATCTGGGTGCTTTTAGAAGGGTCCTGGAGGGCTATAGAAGGGTCTGGGGACATTTAGATGGGTCCTGGGGGGCTCTAGAAGGGTCCGGGTGCTTTTTGAAGGGTCCTGGGGACCTCTAGAAGGGTCTGGGGGCTTTTAGATGGGTCTTGGGGCTTTTAGAAGGGTCCGGGGGGGCTCTAGAAGGGTCTGGGGGCATTTAGAAGGGTCTTTAGTGGCTCTAGAAGGGTCTGGGGGCTTTTAGAAGGGTCCTGGGGGGCTCTAGAAGGGTCTGGGGGCTTTTAGAAGAGTCCTAGGAGGTTCAAGAAGGGTCTGGGGGCTTTTAGAAGGTTCCTGGGGGGCTCTAAAAGGGTCTGGGGGCTTTTAGAATGGTCCTGGGAGGCTCTAGAAGGGTCTGGGGGCTTTTAGAAGGGTCCTGGGAGGCTCTAGAAGGGTCTGGGGGCTTTCACAAGAGTCCTTGGGGGCTCTAGAAGCGTCTGGTGGCTTTTTGAAGGGTCCTTGTTGGCTCTTGAAGGGTCTTGGAGCTTTTTGAAGGGTCCTGGGGGGCTCTAGAAGGGTCTGGGGGCTTTCACAAGGGTCCTGGGGGGCTCTAGAATGGTCTGGGGGCTTTTAGAAGGGTCCTGGGGGGCTCTAGAAGGGTCTGGGGGCTTTTAGAAGGGTCCTGGGGGCCTCTAGAAGGGTCTGGGTGCTTTTAGATGGGACCTGGGGGGCTCTAGAAGGGTCTGTGGGCTTTTAGAAGGGTCCTGGGTGGCTCTAGAAGGGTCTGGTGGCTTTTAGAAGGGTCCTGGGGGGCTCTAGAAGGATCTGGGGGCTTTTAGAAGGGTGCTGGGTGGCTCTAGAAGGGTCTGGGGGCTTTTAGAAGGGTCCTGGGGGCCTCTAGAAGGGTCTGGGGGCTTTTAGAAGGGCCCTGGTGGCCTCTAGAAGGGTCTGGGGGCTTTTAGAAGGGTGCTGGGGGGCTCTAGAAGGGTCTGGGGGGTTTTAGAAGGGTCCTGGGGGGCTCTAGAAGGGTCTGGGTGCTTTCAGAAGGGTCCTGGCGGTGTCTAGAAGGGTCTGAGGGCTTTTAGAATGGTCCTGGGGGGCTCTAGAAGGTTCTGGGGGCTTTTAGAAGGGTCCTGGGGGGCTCTAGAAGGGTCTGGGGGCTTTTAGAAGGGTCCTGCGGGGCTCTAGAAGGGTCTGGGTGCTTTTAGAATGGTCCTGGGTGGCTCTAGAGGGGTCTGGGGTCATTTAGAAGGGTCCTGGGGGGCTCTAGAAGGATCTGGGGGCTTTCACAAGGGTCCTGGGCGTCACTAGAAGGGTCTGAGGGCTTTTAGAATGGTCTTGGGGGGCTCTAGAAGGGTCTGGGGTCTTTTAGAAGGGTCCTGGGGACCTCTAGAATGGTCTGGGTTCTTTGAGATAGGTCCTGGGTGACTCTAGAAAGTTCTGGGTTCTTTAGAAGTGTCCTGGGAGGCTCTAGAAGGGTCTGGGGGTTTTAGAAGGGTCCTGGGGGGCTCTAGAAGGATCTGGGGGCTTTTAGAAGGGTCTTGGGGGGCTCTAGAAGGGTCTGGGGGCTTTTAGAACGGTCCTGGGGGCCTCTAGAAGGGTCTGGGTGCTTTTAGATGGGACCTGGGGGGCTCTAGAAGGGTCTGTGGGCTTTTAGAAGGGTCCTGGGTGGCTCTAGAAGGGTCTGGTGGCTTTTAGAAGGGTCTTCTGGGCTCTAGAAGGGTCTGGGTGCTTTTAGAAGGGTGCTGGGGGGCTCTAGAAGGGTCTGGGGGCTTTTAGAAGGGTCCTGGGGGGCTCTACAAGGGTCTGGGTGCTTTCAGAAGGGTCCTGGGGGTCTCTAGAAGGGTCTGGGTGCTTTTAGAAGGGTCCTGGGGGGCTCTAGAAGGTTCTGGGGGCTTTTAGAAGGGTCCTGGGAGGATCTAGAAGGGTCTGGGGGCTTTTAGAAGGGTGCTGGGGGGCTCTAGAAGGGTCTGGGTGCTTTCAGAAGCGTCCTGGGTGGTTCTAGAGGGGTCTGGGGGCATTTAGAAGGGTCCTGGGGGGCTCTAGAAAGGTCTGGGGGCTTTCACAAGGTTCCTGGGCGTCACTAGAAGGGTCTGAGGGCTTTTAGAATGGTCTTGGGGGGCTCTAGAAGGTTCTGGGGGCTTTTAGAAGTGTCCTGGGAGGCTCTAGAAGTGTCTGGGGGCTTTTAGAAGGGTCCTGGGGGGCTCTAGAAGGATCTGGGGGCTTTTAGAAGGGTCTTGGGGGGCTCTATAAGGGTCTGGCGGCTTTTAGAATGGTCCTGGGAGGCTCTAGAAGGGTCTGGGGGCTTTTAGAAGGGTCCTGGGGGGCTCTAGAAGGATCTGGGTGCTTTTAGAAGGGTCCTGGAGGGCTATAGAAGGGTCTGGGGGCCTTTAGATGGGTCCTGGGGGGCTCTAGAAGGGTCCGGGGGCTTTTAGAAGGGTCCTGGGGGCCTCTAGAAGGGTCTGGGGGCTTTCACAAGAGTCCTGGGGGGCTCTAGAAGCGTCTGCTGGCTTTTTGAAGGGTCCTTGGTGGCTCTAGAAGGGTCTGGGGGCTTTTTGAAGTGTCCTGGGGGGCTCTAGAAGGGTCTGGGGGCTTTCACAAGGGTCCTGGGGGGCTCTAGAATGGTCTGGGGGATTTTAGAAGGGTCCTGGGAAGCTCTAGAAGGGTCTGGGTGCTTTTAGATGGGACCAGGGGGGCTCTAGAAGGGTCTGTGGGCTTTGAGAAAGGTCCTGGGGGGCTCTAGAAGGGTCTGGGGGCTTTTTGAAGGGTCCTGGGGGGCTCTAGAAGGGTCTGGGTGCTTTCACACGGGTCCTGGGGGGCTCTAGAATGGTCTGGAGGCTTTTAGAATGGTCCTGGGGGGCTCTAGAAGGGTCTGGGGGCTTTTAGAAGGGTCCTGGGGGCCTCTAGAAGGGTCTGGGGGCTTTTATATTGGACCTGGTGGGCTCTAGAAGGGTCTGTGGGCTTTTAGAAGGGTCCTGGGGGGCTCTAGAAGTGTCTGGGGCCTTTTAGAATGGTCCTGGGAGGCTCTAGAAGGGTCTGGGGGCTTTTAGAAGGGTCCTGGGAGGCTCTAGAAGCGTCTGGGAGCTTTTAGAAGGGTGCTGGGGGGCTCTAGAAGGGTCTGGGGTCTTTTAGATGGGTCCTGGGGACCTCTAGAATGGTCTGGGTTCTTTGAGAAAGGTCCTGGGGGACTCTAGAAAGGTCTGGGGGCATTTAGAAGGGTCCTGGGAGGTCTAGAAGGGTCTGGGGGCTTTTCGAAGGGTCCTGGGCGGCTCTAGAAGGATCTGGGGTCTTTTAGAAGGGTCTTGGGGGGCTCTAGAAGGGTCTGGGGTCTTTTAGAAGGGTCCTGGGGGCCTCTAGAAGGGTCTGAGGGCTTTCACAAGGGTCCTGGGGGGCTCTAGAATGGTCTGGGGGCTTTTAGAAGGGTCCTGGGGGGCTCTAGAAGGGTTTGGGGGCTTTTAGATGGGTCCTGGGGGGGTTCTAGAAGGGTCTGGGGGTTTTAGAAGCGTCCTGGTCAAATCTAGAAGGATCTGGAGGCTTTTAGAAGGGTATTGGGGGGCTCTAGAAGGGTCTGGGGTCTTTTAGAAGGATCCTTGGTGGCTCTAGACGTGTCTGGGGACTTTTAGAATGGTCCTGGGGGGCTCTAGAAGGGTCTGGGGGCTTTAAGAATGGTCCGGGGGGTCTAGAAGGGTCTGGGGGCTTTTTGAAGTGTCCTGGAGGCTTCTATTAGGGTCTGGGGCCTTTTAGAAGGGTCCTGGGGGGCTCTAGAAGGGTCTGGGGTCTTTGAGAATGGTCCTGGGGGACTCTAGAATGGTCTCTGGCTTTTAGAATGGTCTTTAGTGGCTCTAGAAGGGTCTGGGGGCTTTCAGAAGGGTCCTGGGGGGCTCTAGAAGGGTCTGGGGGCACTCCGGGTGTGCTCAGCCCTGCGAATTCCCCAAATGTCCAAAATTGAAATTTTTGCTCTAGAAGCCCCCAGACCTTCTAGAGCCCCCCAGAAACCTTCTAAAAGCACCCAGACACGTCTAGAGCCCCCAGGAACATTCTAAAATCCCCCAGACCCTTTTAGAGCCCCCCAGGACCCTTCTAAAAGCCCCCAGACCCTTCTAGAGACCACCAGGACACTTCTAAAAGACCCCAGACCCTTCTAGAGCCCCCCAGGACCCTTCTAAAAGCCCCCAGACCCTTCTAGAGGCCCCCAGGACCCTTCTAAAAGCCACCAGACCCTTCTAGAGTCCCCAGGAACATTCTAAAATCCCCCAGACCCTTTTAGAGACCCCAGGGTGCTTCTCAAAGCCCCCGGACTTTCTAGAGCCTCCCAAAACCTTACAAAGGCCCCCAAAATTTTATAAAGACCCCCAGACCCTACTAAACCCTCTTAGGACCCTTCTACAATACCCTAGACCCTTCTAGAGCCACCGAGGACCCTTCTAAAAGGCCCCAGACCCTTCCGGAGCACCTTAGGAACCTTTTTAGAGTCCCTAGACCCTCCTAGATCCTTCAAGGACTCTTCTAAAATCTCCCAGACAGTTGTAGGGGTTAGAGTTAGAGTTAGAGGTAGGGTTAGAGTTAGGGATAGGGTTAGGGTTAGGGTTAGGGTTAGGGTTAGGGTTAGGGTTAGGGTTAGGGTTAGGGTTAGGGTTAGGGTTAGGGTTAGGGTTAGGGTTAGGGTAAGGTTTAGAGTTAGGGTTAGGGTTAGGGTTAGGGTTAGAGTTAGGTTTAGGGTTAGGGTTAGAGTTAGGGTTAGGGTTAGGGTTAGGGTTAGGGTTAGGGTTAGAGTTAGGGTTAGAGTTAGGGTTAGGGTTAGGGTTAGGGTTAGGGTTAGGGTTAGGGTTAGAGTTAGGGTTAGGGTTAGGGTTAGGGTTAGGGTTAGAGTTAGGGTTAGGGTTAGAGTTAGGGTTAGGGTTAGGGTTAGGGTTAGGGTTAGGGTTAAAGTTAGTGTTAGGGTTAGGGTTAGGGTTAGAGTTAGGGTTAGGGTTAGGGTTAGGGTTAGGGTTAGGGTTAGGGTTAGGGTTAGAGTTAGTGTTAGGGTTAGGGTTAGGGTTAGGGTTAGGGTTAGAGTTAGGGTTAGGGTTAGGGTTAGGGTTAGAGTTAGTGTTAGGGTTAGGGTTAGGGTTAGGGTTAGGCTTAGGGTTAGGGTTAGGGTTAGGGTAAGGTTTAGAGTTAGGGTTAGGGTTAGGGTTAGGGTTAGAGTCAGGGTTAGGGTTAGGGTTAGAGTTAGGGTTAGGGTTAGGGTTAGGGTTAGGGTTAGAGTTAGGGTTAGGGTTAGTGTTAGGGTTAGGGTTAGAGTTAGGGTTAGGGTTAGGGTTAGAGTTAGGGTTAGGGTTAGAGTTAGGGTTAGGGTTAGGGTTAGGGTTAGGGTTAGGGTTAGAGTTAGTGTTAGGGTTAGGGTTAGGGTTAGGGTTAGGGTTAGGCTTAGGGTTAGGGTTAGGGTTAGGGTAAGGTTTAGAGTTAGGGTTAGGGTTAGGGTTAGGGTTAGAGTTAGGTTTAGGGTTAGGGTTAGAGTTAGGGTTAGGGTTAGGGTTAGGGTTAGGGTTAGGGTTAGGGTTAGGGTTAGGGTTAGGGTTAGAGTTAGGGTTAGGGTTAGGGTTAGGGTTAGGGTTAGGGTTAGAGTTAGGGTTAGAGTTAGGGTTAGGGTTAGGGTTAGGGTTAGGGTTAGGGTTACGGTTAGGGTTAGGGTTAGGATTAGGGTTAGAGTTACGTTTAGGGTTAGGGTTAGAGTTAGGGTTAGAGTTAGGGTTAGGGTTAGGGTTAGGGTTAGGGTTAGGGTTAGGTTTACTGTTAGGGTTAGGGTTAGGGTTAGGGTTAGGGTTAGAGTTAGGTTTACTGTTAGGGTTAGGGTTAGGGTTAGGGTTAGGGTTAGGGTTAGGGTTAGGGTTAGGGTTAGGGTTAGAGTTAAGGTTAGAGTTAGGGTTAGGGTTAGGTTTAGGGTTAGGTTTAGGGTCCCTTCTGGAGCCCCCCAGGACCATTCTAAAAGCCCCCAGACCCTTCTTGAGCCCCCCAGGACCCTTCTAAAAGCACCCAGACTCTTCTAGGCCCCCCCAGGACCCTTCTAAAAGCCCCCAGACACTTCTAGAGGCCCCCAGGACTCTTCAAAAATCCCCCAGACCCTTCTACATGCCCTCAGGAACCTTCTAAAAGCACCCAGACCCTTCTAGAGCCCCCCAGGACCCTTCTAAAAGCCCCCAGACCCTTCTGGAGGCCACCAGGACCCTTCTGAAAGCCTCCAGACCCTTTTGGAGCCCCTCAGGACCCTTCTGAAAGCCCCCAGACCATTTTAGAGCCCCCCAGGACCTTTCTAAAAGCCCCCAGACCCTTCTAGAGTCCCCCAGGACCATTCTGAAAGCCCCCAGACCCTTCTAGAGGTCCCCAGGACCCTTCTAAATGCTCCCAGACCCTTCTAGAGCCACCCAGGTCCATTTTAAAAGCCCCCAGACCCTTCTAGAGCTCCCCAGGACCCTTCTGAAAGCCCCCAGACCCTTCCAGAGGCCCCCAGGACCCTTCTAAAAGCACCTAGACCCTTCTAGAGCCCACCAGGACCATTCTACAAGCCCCCAGACCCTTCTAGAGTTCCAGAGGACCCTTCTAAATGACCCCAGACCCTTCTAGAGCCCACCAGGTCCATTTTAAAAGCCCCCAGACCCTTCTAGAAGTCCCCAGGACCCTTCTGAAAGCCCCCAGACCCTTCTAGAGACCCCCAGGACCCATCTAATAGACCCCAGACACTTCTAGAGGCCCCCAGGTCCCTTCAAAAAGCCCCCAGATCCTTCTAGAGCCCCCCAGGACCCTTCTAAAAGCACCCAGACCGTTCTAGAGGCCCCCAGGACTCTTCAAAAAGCCCCCAGACCCTTCTAGATGCACCCAGGAACCTTCTAAAAGCCGCCAGACCCTTCTAGAGCGTCCCAGGACACTTCTAAAAGCCCCCAGACCTGTCTAGATTCACCCAGGACCTTTCTCAAAGAACCCAGACCCTTCTAGAGGTCCCCAGGACCCTTCTAAAAGACCCCAGATCCTTCTAGAGCCACCCAGGACCAATCTAAAAGCCCTCAGACCCTTCTAGTGACGCCCAGGACCCGTCTGAAAGCCCCCAGACCCTTCTAGAGCCCCCCAGCATCCTTCTAAAAGCCACCAGACCCCTCTAGAGCCACCCAGGACCCTTCTAAAAGAACCCAGACCATTCTAGAGCCCCCCACAACCCTTCTAAAAGCCCCCAGACCATTCTAGAGCCTGCCAGGACCCTTCTAAAAGCCCCCAGACCCTTCTAGAGCCTCCCAGGACCCTTCTAAAAGCTCCCAGACCCTTCTAGAGACCCCCAGGACCCTTCTGAAAGCACCCAGACCCTTCTAGAGCCCCCCAGGACCCTTCTAAAAGCCTCCAGACCCTTCTAGAGCCCCCCAGCACCCTTCTAAATGCCCCCAGACCCTTCTATGGCCACCCAGGACCCTTCTAAAAGCCCCCATATCCTTCTAGAGCCCCCCAGGACCTTTCTCAAAGCCCACAGACCCTTCTAGAGCCCCCCAGGTCTCATGTAAAAGCCCCCAGCCCCTTCTAGAGGCCCCCAGGACCCTTCTAAAAGCCCCCAGACCCTTCTAGAGCCCCCCAGGACCCTTGTGAAAGCCCCCAGACCCTTCTAGAGCCCCCCAGGACCCTTCTAAAAGCCCCCAGACTCTTCTAGAGCCCACCAGGACCCTTCTAAAAGCCCCCAGACCCCTCTAGAGCCACCCATGACCCTTCTGAAAGCCCCCAGACCCTTCTAGAGCCCCCCAGGACCCTTCTAAAAGACCCCAGACCCTTCTAGAAGCCCACACACACTTCTAGAGCCTCCCAGGACCCTTCTAAATGCCCGAGACCTTTCTAGAGTCCCCCAGAACCTTTCTTAAAGCCCCCAGACCCTTCTAGAGCCCCCCAGGACCCTTCTAAAAGCCCCCAGACCCTCCTAGAAGCCTCCAGGACCCTTCAAAAAGCCCCCAGACCCTTCTAGAGCGCACCAGGACCCTTCTAAAAGACCCCATACCCTTCTAGAGACCCCCAGGACCCTTCTAAAAGCCCCCAGATTCTTCTAGACCCCCGGACCATTCTTAAAGCCCCCAGACCCTTCTAGAGCCCCCCAGGACCATTCTAAAAGCACCTAGACCATTCTAGAGCCCCCAGGACCCTTCTAAAAGACCCCAGACCCTTCTAGAGCCCCCCAAAACGCTTCTAAAAGCCCCCAGACCCCTCTAGAGCCACCCAGGACTCTTCTAAAAGCCCCCAGACCCTTCTAGAGACCCCCAGGACCCTTCTAAAAGCCCCCAGACCCTTCTAGAGCCCCCCAGGACCCATCTAAAAGCCCCCAGACCTTTCTAGAGTCCCCCAGGACCCTTCAAAAAGCACCCAGACCCTTCTAGAGCCCCCCAGGACCCTTCTAAAAGCCCCCAGACCCTTCTAGAGCCCCCCAGGACCTTCTAAAAGCCACCAGACCCTTCTAGAGCCCACCAGGACCCTTCTAAAAGACCCCAGACCCTTCTAGAGGCACCCAGGACCCTTCAAAAAGACCCCAGACCCCTCTAGAGCCAACCAGGACCGTTCTAAATGTCCCAGACCCTTCTAGAGCCCCCCAGGACCCTTCTAAAACCCCCAGACCCTTCTAGAGCCCCCCAAGACCCTTCTAAAAGCTACCAGACCCTTCTAGAGGCCCCCAGGACTCTTCAAATAGCCCCCAGACCCTTCTAGATGCCCCCAGGAACCTTCTAAAAGCCCCCAGATCCTTCTAGAGACCCCCAGGACGCTTCTAAAGGGCCCCAGACCCTTCTAGAGCCCCCTAGGACCCTTCTAAAAGCCCCCAGACCCTTCTAGAGCCCACCAGGTCCATTCTAAAAGCACCCAGACCCTTCTAGAGGTCCCCAGGAACCTTCTGAAAGCCCCCAGACCCTTCTAGAGCTCCCCAGGACCCTTCTAAAAGACCCCAGACCGTTCTAGAGCCCCCCAGGACCCTTCTGAAAGCCCCCAGACCCTTCTAGAGGCCCCCAGGACCCATCTAATAGCCCCCAGACCTTTCTAGAGGCCCTCAGGACCCTTCAAAAAGCCCCCAGATCCTTCTAGAGCCCCCCAGGACCCTTCTAAAAGCACCCAGACCCTTCTAGAGGCACCCAGGACTCTTCAAAAAGCCCCCAGACCCTTCTAGATGCCCCCAGGAACCTTCTAAAAGCCCCCAGACCCTTCTAGAGCCACCCAGCACCCTTCTAAAAGCCCCCAGACACTTCTAGAGACCCCCAGGACCCTTCTAAAAGCCCGAGACCTTTCTAGAGTCCCCCAGGACCTTTCTCAAAGCCCCCAGACCCTTCTAGAGCCCCCCAGGAACCTTCTAAAAGCCCCCAGACGCTCCTAGAAGCCTCCAGGACCCTTCAAAAAGCCCCCAGACCCTTCAGGAGCGCACCAGGACCCTTCTAAAAGACCCCAGACCCTTCTAGAGACCCCCAGGACCCTTCTAAAAGCCCCCAGACTCTTCTAGACCCCACGGACCATTCTTAAAGCCCCCAGACACATCTAGAGCCCCCCAGGACCATTCTAAAAGCACCTAGACCATTCTAGAGCCCCCAGGACCCTTCTAAAAGCTCCAAGACATTTCTAGAGCCCCCCAGGACCATTCTAAAAGCCCTCAGACCCTTCTAGAGCCCCCCAGGACCCTTCAAAAGCCCCCAGACCATTCTACAGTCTTCCAGGACCATTCTAAATGCCACCAGACCCCCCTAGAAGACTCCAGGACCCATCTAAAAGCCCCCAGACCCCTCTAGAGCCCCCCAGGACCCTTCTAAAAGCCCCCAGACCCTTCTAGAGCCACTAAAGACCCTTCTAAAAGACCCCAGACCCTTCTAGAGCACCCCAGGACCTTTCTCAAAGCCCCCAGACCCTTCTAGAGCCACCAGGGCCGTTATAAAAGCCCCCAGACCCTCCTAGAGCCCCCCAGGACCGTTCTAAAAGCCCCCAGACCCCTTTAGAGCCCCCCAGGACACTTCTAAAAGACCCCAGACCCTTCTAGAGGCCCCCAGGACCCATCTGAAAGCCCCCAGACCCTTCTAGCGCCCCCCAGGACCCTTCAAAAAGCCCCCAGACCCTTCTAGAGCTCCCCAGGACCCTTCTAAAAGCCCCCAGACCCTTCTAGAGCCACCCAGGACACTTCTAATAGACCCCAGACCCTTCTAGAGCCTCCCAGGACTGTTCCAAAAGCCCCCAGACCCTTCTAGAGGCCACCAGGGTCCTTCTGAAAGCCCCCAGACCCTTCTAGAGCCCCCAGAACCATTGTGAAAGCTCCCAGACCCTTCTAGAGCCACCTAGGACCCTTCTAAAAGCCCCCAGACCATTCTAGAGGCCCCCAGGACCCTTGTGAAAGCGCCCAGACCCTTCTAGAGCCACTAAAGACCCTTCTAAAAGCACCCAGACCCTTCTAGAGGCCCCCAGGACCCTTCTAAAAGCCCCCAGGACCCATCTAAAAGCCCCCAGACCCTTCTAGAGGTCCCCAGGACCATTCAAAAAGCCCCCAGACCCTTCTAGAGCCACCCAGGACCCTTCTAAAAGCCCCCAGACCCTTCTAGAGCCACCCATAACCCTTCTATAAGCCCCCAGACCCTTCTAGAGGCCACCAGAGCCCTTCTAAAAGCCCCCAGACCCTTCTAGAGCCCCTCAGCAGCCTTCTAAAAGCCCCCAGACCCTTCTAGAGCCCCCCAGGATCCTTCTAAAAGCCCCCAGACTCTTCTAGAGCCCCCCAGGACCCTTCTAAAAGCCCCCAGACCCTTCTAGAGCCCCCCAGCACCCTTCTAAAAGCCCCCAGACCCTTCTAGATTCCCCCAGGACCCTTCTAAAAGCCCCCAGACTCTTCTAGAGCCACCCAGGACCCTTCTAAAAGCCCCCAGACCCTTCTAGAGCTCCCCAGGACCCTTCTAAAAACACCCAGACCCTTCTAGAGGTCCCCAGGACCCATCTAAAAGCCCCCAGACCCTTCTAGAGCCCCCCAGGACCCTTCTGAATGCCCCCAGACCCTTCTAGAGGCTCCCAGGACCCTTCTAAAAGCCCCCAGACCTTTCTAGAGCCCCCCAGGACCGTTTCAAAAGCCCCCAGACCCTTCTAGAGGCCCCCAGGACGCTTCTAAAAGCCCCCAGGACCCATCTAAAAGCCCCCAGACCCTTCTAGAGCCACCCAGGACCCTTCTAAAAGCCCCCAGACCCTTCTAGAGCCCCCCAGGACCATTCTATAAGCCCCCAGACCCTTCTAGAGGCCACCAGAGCCCTTCTAAAAGCCCCCAGACCCTTCTAGAGCCCCCCAGCACCCTTCTAAAAGCCCCCAGACCCTTCTAGAGCCCCCCAGGACCCTTCTAAAAGCCCCCAGACTCTTCTAGAGCCCCCCAGGACCCTTCTAAAAGCCCCCAGACCCTTCTAGAGCTACCCAGGACCCTTCTAAAAACACCCAGACCCTTCTAGAGGTCCCCAGGACCCATCTAAAAGATCCCAGACCCTTCTAGAGCCCCCCAGGACCCTTCTGAATGCCCCCAGACCCTTCTAGAGGCTCCCAGGACCCTTCTAAATGCCCCCAGACCTTTCTAGAGCCCCCCAGGACCGTTTCAAAAGCCCCCAGACCCTTCTAGAGCCCCCAGGACCCTTCTAAAAGCACCCAGAGCCTTCTAGAGACCCCCAGGACCCTTGTCAAAGCCCCCAGACCCTTCTAGAGCCCCCCAGGACCCTTCTAAAAGCCCCCAGACTATTCTAGAGCCCCCCAGGACCCTTCTGAAAGCACCCAGACTCTTCTAGAGCCCCCCAGGACCCTTCTAAAAGCCCTCAGACCCTTTTAGAGTCCCAAAGGACCCTTCTAAAAGACCCCAGACCCTTCTAGAGCCCCCCAAGACCCTTCTAAAAGCCCCCAGATCAATCTAGAGACATCCAGGACGCTTCTAAATGCCCCCAGACCCTTCTAGAGCCACCTAGGACCCTTCTAAAAGCCCCCAGACCATTCTAGAGGCCCCCAGGACCCTTCTAAAAGCACCCAGACCCTTCTAGAACCACTAAAGACCCTTCTAAAAGCACCCAGACCCTTCTAGACCCCCCAGGACCCTTCTAAAAGTCCCCAGGACCCATCTAAAAGCCCCCAGACCCTTCTAGAGTTCCCCAGAACCATTCAAAAAGCACCCAGACCCTTCTAGAGCCCCCCAGGACCCTTCTAAAACCACCCAGACCCTTCTAGAGCCCCCCAGAACCCTTCTATAAGACCCCAGACCCTTCTAGAGGCCACCAGAGCCCTTCTAAAAGACCCCAGACCGTTCTAGAGCCACCCAGGACCCTTCTGAAAGCTCCCAGAACCTTGTAGAGCCCCCCAGGACCCTTCTAAAAGCCCCCAGACCCTTCTAGAGCCACCTAGGTCCCTTCTAAAAGCTCCCAGACCCTTCTAGAGCCCCCCAGGACCCATCTAAAAGCCCCCAGACCCTTCTAGAGGCCCCCAAGACCCTTCTAAAAGCCCCCAGACCCCTCTAGAGGTCCCCAGGACCCTTCTAAAAGCCCCCAGACACTTCTAGAGCCCCCTAGGACCCTTCTAAAAGCCCCCAGACCCTTCTAGAGCCCCCCAGGACCCTTCTGAAAGCCCCCAGACCCTTCTAGAGGCACCCAGGACCCTTCTAAAAGCCCCCAGACCATTATAGAGCCTCCCAGGGCCATTCTTAATGCCCCCAGACACTTCTAGAGCCCCCTAGGACCCTTCTAAAAGCCCCCAGACCCTTCTAGAGCCCCCCAGGACCCTTCTGAAAGCCCCCAGACCCTTCTAGATCCCCCCAGGACCCTTCTAAAAGCCCCCAGACCCTTCTAGAGCCCCCCAGCACCCTTCTAAAAGACCCCAGACCCTTCTAGAGCCCCCCAAGACCCTTCTAAAAGCCCCCAGACCCTTCTAGAGTCCCCCAGGACCCTTCTAAAAGACCCCAGACCCTTCTAGAGCTCCCCAAGTCCCTTCTAAAAGCCCCCAGATCCTTCTAGAGACCTCCAGGACGCTTCTAAAGTCCCCCAGACCCTTCTAGAGACCCCCAGGACCCTTCTAATAGCCCCCAGGACCCATCTAAAAGCCATCAGACCCTTCCAGAGGTCCCCAGGACCATTCAAAAAGCCCCCAGACCCTTCTAGAGCCCCCCAGGACCTTCTAAAAGCCCCGAGACCCTTCTAGAGCCCCCCAGCACCCTTCTAAAAGCCACCAGACCCTTCTAGAGCCCACAGGACCCTTCTAAAATCACCTAGACCCTTCTAGAGCCCCCCAGGACCCTTCTAAAAACCCCCAGACCCTTCTAGAGAACCCCAGGACCCTTCTAAAAGACCCCAGACCCTTCTAGAGCCCCGCCGGACCCTTCTGAAAGCCCCCAGACCCTTCTAGAGCCCCCCAGGACCCTTCTAAAAGCACCCAGACCCTTCTAGAGCCCCCCAGGACCCTTCTAAAAACGCCCAGACCCTTCTAGAGCCCCCCAGGACCCTTCTAAAAACACCCAGACCCTTATAGAGCCTCCCAGGACCCTTCTGAAAGACCCCAGACCCTTCTAGAGCCCCCCAGGACCCTTTTAAAAGCCCCTAGACCCTTCTAGAGGTCCCCAGGACCCTTCTAAAAGCACCTAGACCCTTCTAGAGCCTCCCAGGACCCTTCTGAAAGCCCCCAGACCCTTCTACAGGCCCCCAGGACCCTTCTAAAAGCCCCCAGACCCTTCTAGAGCCCCCTAGGACATTTCTAAAAGGCACCAGACCCTTCTAGAGGCCCCCAGCAGCCTTCTAAAAGGACCCAGACCCTTCTAGAGGCCCCCAGGACCCTTCTGAAAGCACCCAGACCCTTCTAGAGCCCCCCAGGACCATTCTAAATACCCCCAGACCCTTCTAGAGCCCCCCAGGTCCCATCTAAAAGCCACCAGACCCTTCTAGAGGCCCAGAGGACCCTTCTAAAAGCCCCCAGGCCCTTCTACAGGTCCGCAAGACCTTTCTCAAAGCCCCAGACCCTTCTAGAGCCCCCCAGGACCCTTCTAAAAGCACCCAGACCCTTCTAGAGGACCCCAGGACCCTTGTCAAAGCCCCCAGACCCTTCTAGAGCCCACCAGGACCCTTCTAAAAGGCCCCAGACTCTTCTAGAGCCCCCCAGGACCCTTCTGAAAGCACCCAGACTCTTCTAGAGCCCCCCAGGACCCTTCTAAAAGCCCTCAGACCCTTCTAGAGCCACCTAGGACCCTTCTAAAAGCTCCCAGACCCTTCTAGAGCCCCCCAGGACCCATCTAAAAGCCCCCAGACCCTTCTAAAGGCCCCCAAGACCCTTCTAAAAGCCCCCAGACCCCTCTAGAGGTCCCCAGGACCCTTCTAAAAGCCCCCAGACCTTCTAGAGCCCCCCAGGACCCTTCTGAAAGCCCCCAGACACTTCTAGAGGCACCCAGGACCCTTCTAAAAGCCCCCAGACCATTATAGAGCCTCCCAGGGCCATTCTAAATGCCCCCAGACACTTCTAGAGCCCCCTAGGACCCTTCTAAAAGCCCCAAGACCCTTCTAGAGCCCCCCAGGACCCTTCTGAAAGCCCCCAGACCCTTCTAGAGCCCCCCAGGACCCTTCTAAAAGCCCCCAGACCCTTCTAGAGCACCCCAGCACCCTTCTAAAAGCCCCCAGACCCTTCTAGAGGCCACCACGGCCCTTCTAAAAGCCCCCAGACCCTTCTAGAGTCCCCCAGTACCATTCTAAAAGACCCCAGACCCTTCTAGAGCTCCCCAAGACCCTTCTAAAAGCCCCCAGATCCTTCTAGAGACCTCCAGGACGCTTCTAAAGTCCCCCAGACCCTTCTAGAGACCCCCAGGACCCTTCTAATAGCCCCCAGGACCCATCTAAAAGCCCGCAGACCCTTCTAGAGGTCCCCAGGACCATTCAAAAAGCCCCCAGACCCTTCTAGAGCCCCCCAGGACCCTTCTAAAAGCCCCGAGACCGTTCTAGACCCCCCAGCACCCTTCTAAAAGCCCCCAGACCATTCTAGAGCCCACAGGACCCTTCTAAAATCCCCTAGACCCTTCTAGAGCCCCCCAGGACCCTTCTAAAACCCCCCACACCATTCTAGAGCCCCCCAGGACTTCTAAAAGACCAAAGACCATTCTAGAGCCCCCCAGGACCCTTCTAAAAGCCCCTAGACCCTTCTAGAGGCCCAGAGGACCCTTCTAAAAGCCCCCAGACCCTTCTAGAGCCACCCAGGACCCTTCTAAAAGCCCCCAGACCCTTCTAGAGCCCCCCAGGACCTTTCTAAAAGCACCCAGACCCTTCAAGAGAACCCCAGGACCCTTGTGAAAGCCCCCAGACCCTTCTAGAGCCCCCCAGGTCCCATCTAAAAGCCACCAGACCCTTCTAGAGGCCCAGAGGACCCTTCTAAAAGCCCCCAGACCCTTCTACAGGTCCGCAAGACCTTTCTCAAAGCCCCAGACCCTTCTAGAGCCCTCCAGGACCCTTCTAAAAGCCCCCAGACTCTTCTAGAGCCCCCCAGGACCGTTCCAAAAGCCCCCAGACCCTTCTAGAGTACCCCAGGACCCTTCTAAAAGCACCCAGACCCTTCTAGAGGACCCCAGGACCCTTGTCAAAGCCCCCAGACCCTTCTAGAGCCCACCAGGACCCTTCTAAAAGCCCCCAGACTCTTCTAGAGCCCCCCAGGACCCTTCTGAAAGTCCCCAGACTCTTCTAGAGCCCCCCAGGACCCTTCTAAAAGCCCTCAGACCCTTCTAGAGCCACCTAGGACCCTTCTAAAAGCTCCCAGACCCTTCTAGAGCCCCCCAGGACCCATCTAAAAGCCCCCAGACCCTTCTAGAGGCCCCCAAGACCCTTCTAAAAGCCCCCAGACCCCTCTAGAGGTCCCCAGGACCCTTCTAAAAGCCCCCAGACCTTCTAGAGCCCCCCAGGACCATTCAAAAAGCCCCCAGACCCTTCTAGAGCCCCCCAGGACCCTTCTAAAAGCCCCGAGACCGTTCTAGACCCCCCAGCACCCTTCTAAAAGCCCCCAGACCATTCTAGAGCCCACAGGACCCTTCTAAAATCCCCTAGACCCTTCTAGAGCCCCCCAGGACCCTTCTAAAACCCCCCACACCATTCTAGAGCCCCACAGGACTTCTAAAAGACCAAAGACCATTCTAGAGCCCCCCAGGACCCTTCTAAAAGCCCCTAGACCCTTCTAGAGGCCCAGAGGACCCTTCTAAAAGCCCCCAGACCCTTCTAGAGCCACCCAGGACCCTTCTAAAAGCCCCCAGACCCTTCTAGAGCCCCCCAGGACCTTTCTAAAAGCACCCAGACCCTTCAAGAGAACCCCAGGACCCTTGTGAAAGCCCCCAGACCCTTCTAGAGCCCCCCAGGTCCCATCTAAAAGCCACCAGACCCTTCTAGAGGCCCAGAGGACCCTTCTAAAAGCCCCCAGACCCTTCTACAGGTCCGCAAGACCTTTCTCAAAGCCCCAGACCCTTCTAGAGCCCCCCAGGACCCTTCTAAAAGCCCCCAGACTCTTCTAGAGCCCCCCAGGACCGTTCCAAAAGCCCCCAGACCCTTCTAGAGCCCCCCAGGACCCTTCTAAAAGCACCCAGACCCTTCTAGAGGACCCCAGGACCCTTGTCAAAGCCCCCAGACCCTTCTAGAGCCCACCAGGACCCTTCTAAAAGCCCCCAGACTCTTCTAGAGCCCCCCAGGACCCTTCTGAAAGTCCCCAGACTCTTCTAGAGCCCCCCAGGACCCTTCTAAAAGCCCTCAGACCCTTCTAGAGCCACCTAGGACCCTTCTAAAAGCTCCCAGACCCTTCTAGAGCCCCCCAGGACCCATCTAAAAGCCCCCAGACCCTTCTAGAGGCCCCCAAGACCCTTCTAAAAGCCCCCAGACCCCTCTAGAGGTCACCAGGACCCTTCTAAAAGCCCCCAGACCTTCTAGAGCCCCCCAGGACCCTTCTAAAAGCCCCCAGACCATTATAGAGCCTCCCAGGGCCATTCTAAATGCCACCAGACACTTCTAGAGCCCCCTAGGACCCTTCTAAAAGCCCCAAGACCCTTCTAGAGCCCCCCAGGACCCTTCTGAAAGCCCCCAGACCCTTCTAGAGCCCCCCAGGACCCTTCTAAAAGCCCCCAGACCCTTCTAGAGCACCCCAGCACCCTTCTAAAAGCCCCCAGACCCTTCTAGAGGCCACCACGGCCCTTCTAAAAGCCCCCAGACCCTTCTAGAGTCCCCCAGTACCATTCTAAAAGACCCCAGACCCTTCTAGAGCTCCCCAAGACCCTTCTAAAAGCCCCCAGATCCTTCTAGAGACCTCCAGGACGCTTCTAAAGTCCCCCAGACCCTTCTAGAGACCCCCAGGACCCTTCTAATAGCCCCCAGGACCCATCTAAAAGCCCGCAGACCCTTCTAGAGGTCCCCAGGACCATTCAAAAAGCCCCCAGACCCTTCTAGAGCCCCCCAGGACCCTTCTAAAAGCCCCGAGACCGTTCTAGAGCCCCCCAGCACCCTTCTAAAAGCCCCCAGACCCTTCTAGAGCCCACAGGACCCTTCTAAAATCCCCTAGACCCTTCTAGAGCCCCCCAGGACCCTTCTAAAACCCCCCACACCATTCTAGAGCCCCCCAGGACCATTCTAAAAGACGAAAGACCATTCTAGAGCCACCCAGGACCCTTCTAAAAGCCCCTAGACCCTTCTAGAGGCCCAGAGGACCCTTCTAAAAGCCCCCAGACCCTTCTAGAGCCATCCAGGACCCTTCTAAAAGCCCCCAGACCCTTCTAGAGCCCCCCAGGACCGTTCCAAAAGCCCCCAGACCCTTCTAGAGCCCCCCAGGACCCTTCTAAAAGCACCCAGACCCTTCAAGAGAACCCCAGGACCCTTGTCAAAGCCCCCAGACCCTTCTAGAGCCCCCCAGGACCCTTCTAAAAGCCCCCAGACTCTTCTAGAGCCCCCCAGGACCCTTCTGAAAGCACCCAGACTCTTCTAGAGCCCCCCAGGACCCTTCTAAAAGCCCTCAGACCCTTTTAGAGGCCCCCAGGACCCTTCTAAAAGACCCCAGACCCTTCTAGAGCCCCCCAAGACCCTTCTAAAAGCCCCCAGATCCTTCTAGAGACATCCAGGACGCTTCTAAATGCCCCCAGACCCTTCTAGAGCCACCTAGGACCCTTCTAAAAGCCCCCAGACCATTCTAGAGGCCCCCAGGACCCTTCTAAAAGCCCCCAGACCCTTCTAGAACCACTAAAGACCCTTCTAAAAGCACCCAGACCCTTCTAGACCCCCCCAGGACCCTTCTAAAAGTCCCCTGGACCCATCTAAAAGCCCCCAGACCCTTCTAGACTTCCCCAGGACGATTCAAAAAGCACCCAGACCCTTCTAGAGCCCCCCAGGAGCCTTCTAAAAGCCCCCAGACCCTTCTAGAGCCCCCCAGAACCCTTCTATAAGACCCCAGACCCTTCTAGAGCCCACCAGAGCTATTCTAAAAGCCCCCAGACCCTTCTAGAGCCCCCCAGGACCCTTCTGAAAGCCCCCAGACCCTTCTAGAGCCCCCAGGACCCTTCTAAAAGCCCCCAGACCCTTCTAGAGCCCCCCAGGACCCTTCTAAAAGCCCCTAGACCCTTCTAGAGGCCCAGAGGACCCTTCTAAAAGCCCCCAGACCCTTCTAGAGCCATCCAGGACCCTTCTAAAAGCCCCCAGACCCTTCTAGAGCCCCCCAGGACCGTTCCAAAAGCCCCCAGACCCTTCTAGAGCCCCCCAGGACCCTTCTAAAAGCACCCAGACCCTTCAAGAGAACCCCAGGACCCTTGTCAAAGCCCCCAGACCCTTCTAGAGCCCCCCAGGACCCTTCTAAAAGCCCCCAGACTCTTCTAGAGCCCCCCAGGACCCTTCTGAAAGCACCCAGACTCTTCTAGAGCCCCCCAGGACCCTTCTAAAAGCCCTCAGACCCTTTTAGAGGCCCCCAGGACCCTTCTAAAAGACCCCAGACCCTTCTAGAGCCCCCCAAGACCCTTCTAAAAGCCCCCAGATCCTTCTAGAGACATCCAGGACGCTTCTAAATGCCCCCAGACCCTTCTAGAGCCACCTAGGACCCTTCTAAAAGCCCCCAGACCATTCTAGAGGCCCCCAGGACCCTTCTAAAAGCCCCCAGACCCTTCTAGAACCACTAAAGACCCTTCTAAAAGCACCCAGACCCTTCTAGACCCCCCCAGGACCCTTCTAAAAGTCCCCTGGACCCATCTAAAAGCCCCCAGACCCTTCTAGACTTCCCCAGGACGATTCAAAAAGCACCCAGACCCTTCTAGAGCCCCCCAGGAGCCTTCTAAAAGCCCCCAGACCCTTCTAGAGCCCCCCAGAACCCTTCTATAAGACCCCAGACCCTTCTAGAGCCCACCAGAGCTATTCTAAAAGCCCCCAGACCCTTCTAGAGCCCCCCAGGACCCTTCTGAAAGCCCCCAGACCCTTCTAGAGCCCCCAGGACCCTTCTAAAAGCCCCCAGACCCTTCTAGAGCCACCTAGGACCCTTCTAAAAGCTCCCAGACCCTTCTAGAGCCCCCCAGGACCCATCTAAATGCACCCAGACCCTTCTAGAGTCCTCCAAGACCCTTCTAAAAGCCCCCAGACCCTTCTAGAGGTCGCCAGGACCCTTCTAAAAGCCCCCAGACCCTTCTAGAGCCCCCCAGGACCCTTCTGAAAGCCCCCAGACCCTTCTGGAGGCCCCCAGGACCCTTCTAAAAGCCCCCAGACCCTTCTAGAGCCCCCCAGCACCCTTCTAAAAGCACCCAGACCCTTCTAGAGGCCACCAGGTCCCTTCTAAAAGACCCCAGACCCTTCTAGAGCCCCCTAGGACCCTTCTAAAAGCATCCAGACCCTTCTAGAGCCCCCCAGGACCCTTCTGAAAGCCCCCAGACCCTTCTAGAGACACCCAGGACCCTTCTAAAAGCCCCCAGACCCTTCTAGAGCCCCCCAGCACCCTTCTAAAAGCACCGAGACCCTTCTAGAGGCCACCAGGTCCCTTCTAAAAGACCCCAGACCCTTCTAGAGCCACCCAAGACCCTTCTAAAAGCCCCCAGATCCTTCTAGAGACCTCCAGGACGCTTCTAAAGGCCCCCAGACCCTTCTAGAGCCACCTAGGACCCTTCTAAAAGCCCCCAGACCCTTCTAGAGCCTCTAAAGACCCTTCTAAAAGCACCCAGACCCTTCTAGAGCCACCCAGGACCCTTCTAATAGCCCCCAGGACCCATCTAAAAGCCCACAGACCCTTCTAGAGGCCCCCAGGACCATTCAAAAAGCCCCCAGACCCTTCTAGAGCCCCCCAGCACCCTTCTAAAAGCCCCCAGACCCTTCTAGAGCCCTCCAGAACCCTTCTAAAAGCCCCCAGACCCTTCTAGAGGCCACCAGAGCCCTTCTAAAACCCCCCAGACCCTTCTAGAGCCCCCCAGGTCCCTTCTAAAAGCCCCCAGACCCTTCTAGAGCCCCCCAGCACCCTTCTAAAAGCCCCCAGATCCTTCTAGAGCCTTCCAAGACCATTCTAAAAGCCCTCAGACCCTTCTAGTGACGCCCAGGACCCTTGTAAAAGCCCCCAGACCCTTCTAGAGCCTCCCAGGACCCATCTAAAAGCCCCCAGACCCTTCTAGAGCCCCCCAGGACCCTTCTATAAGCCCCCAGACCCTTCTAGAGGCCACCAGAGCCCTTCTAAAAGCCCCCAGACCCTTCTAGAGCCCCCCAGGAGCCTTGTATAAGCCACCAGACCCTTTTAGAGGCCACCAGAGCCGTTCTAAAAGTCCCCAGACCCTTCTAGAGCCCCCCAGGACCCTTCTAAAAGACCCCAGACCCTTCTAGAGCCTCCCAGGACCCTTCTAAAAGCTCACAGACCCTTCTAGAGCCCCCCAGGACCCTTCTAAAAGCACCCAGACCCTTCTAGAGCCCCCCAGGACTATTCTAAAAGACCCCAGACCCTTCTAGAGCCCCGCCGGACCCTTCTGAAAGCCGCCAGACCCTTCTAGAGCCCCCCAGGACCCTTCTAAAAGCCCCCAGACCCTTCTAGAGCCCACTAGGACCCTTCTAAAAGCCCCCAGACCCTTCTAGAGGCCCCCAGGACCCTTCTAAAAGCCCCCAGACCCTTCTAGAGCCCCCCGGACCCTTCTGAAAAGCCCCCAGACCCTTCAAGAGCCCCCCAGGACCCTTCTAAAAGCCCCCAGACCCTCCTAGAAGCTTCCAGGACCCTTCTAAAAGCCCCCAGACCCTTCTAGAGCCCACCAGGACCCTTCTGAAAGCCCCCAGACCCTTCTAGAGGTCCCCAGGACCCTTCTAAAAGCACCCAGACCCTCCTAGAAGCCTCCAGGACCCTTCTAAAAGGCCCCAGACCCTTCTAGAGCCCCCCAGGACATTTCTAATAGACCCCAAACCCTTCTAGAGCCCTCCAGGACCTTTCTGAAAGACCCTAGACCCTTTTAGAGCCCCCCAGGACCTTTCTGAAAGCCCCTAGACCCTTTATAGAGCCCCCCAGGACCCTTCTAAAAGCCCCCAGACCCTTCTAGAGGCCCCCAGGACCCTTCTGAAAAACCCCAGACCCTTCTAGATGTCCCCAGGACCCTTCTAAATGACCCCAGACCCTTCTAGAGTCCCCCAGGTCCATTCTAAAAGCCCCCAGACCCTTCTAGAGCCCCCCAGGACCCTTCTGAAAGCCCCCAGACCCTTCTAGAGCCCCCCAGGACCCTTCTAAAAGCCCCCAGACCCTTCTAGAGCCTCCCAGGACCCTTCTAAAAGCCCCCAGACCCTCCTAGAAGCCTCCAGGACCCTTCTAAAAGCCCCCAGACCCTTCTAGAGCCCCCCAGGACCTTTCTCAATGCACCCAGACCCTTCTAGAGCCCCCCAGGACCCTTCTGAAAGACCCCAGACCCTTCTAGAGCCCCCCAGGACCCTTCTAAAATCCCCTAGTCCCTTCTAGAGGTCCCCAGGACCATTCTAAAAGCCCCCAGACCCTTCTAGAGCCCCCCAGGACCCTTCTGAAAGCCCCCAGACCCTTCTAGAGGCCCCCAGGACCCTTCTAAATGCCCCCAGACCCTTCTAGAGCCCCCTAGGATATTTCTAAAAGCCACCAGACCCTTCTAGAGGCCGCCAGCAGCCTTCTAAAAGGACCCAGACCCTTCTAGAGGCCCCCAGGACCCTTCTGAAAGCCCCCAGACCCTTCTAGAGCCCCCCAGGACCCTTCTAAAAGCCCCCAGACCCTTCTAGAGCCCCCCAGGTCCCATCTAAAAGCCCCCAGACCCTTCTACAGGTCCGCAAGACCTTTCTTAAAGCCCCCAGACCCTTCAAGAGCCCCCCAGGACCCTTCTAAAAGCCCCCAGACCCTCCTAGAAGCTTCCAGGACCCTTCTAAAAGCCCCCAGACCCTTCTAGAGCCCACCAGGACCCTTCTGAAAGCCCCCAGACCCTTCTAGAGGTCCCCAGGACCCTTCTAAAAGCACCCAGACCCTCCTAGAAGCCTCCAGGACCCTTCTAAAAGGCCCCAGACCCTTCTAGAGCCCCCCAGGACATTTCTAATAGACCCCAAACCCTTCTAGAGCCCTCCAGGACCTTTCTGAAAAACCCTAGACCCTTTTAGAGCCCCCCAGGACCTTTCTGAAAGCCCCTAGACCCTTTATAGAGCCCCCCAGGACCCTTCTAAAAGCCCCCAGACCCTTCTAGAGGCCCCCAGGACCCTTCTGAAAACCCCCAGACCCTTCTAGATGTCCCCAGGACCCTTCTAAATGACCCCAGACCCTTCTAGAGTCCCCCAGGTCCATTCTAAAAGCCCCCAGACCCTTCTAGAGCCCCCCAGGACCCTTCTGAAAGCCCCCAGACCCTTCTAGAGCCCCCCAGGACCCTTCTAAAAGCCCCCAGACCCTTCTAGAGCCTCCCAGGACCCTTCTAAAAGCCCCCAGACCCTCCTAGAAGCCTCCAGGACCCTTCTAAAAGCCCCCAGACCCTTCTAGAGCCCCCCAGGACCTTTCTCAATGCACCCAGACCCTTCTAGAGCCCCCCAGGACCCTTCTGAAAGACCCCAGACCCTTCTAGAGCCCCCCAGGACCCTTCTAAAATCCCCTAGTCCCTTCTAGAGGTCCCCAGGACCATTCTAAAAGCCCCCAGACCCTTCTAGAGCCCCCCAGGACCCTTCTGAAAGCCCCCAGACCCTTCTAGAGGCCCCCAGGACCCTTCTAAATGCCCCCAGACCCTTCTAGAGCCCCCTAGGATATTTCTAAAAGCCACCAGACCCTTCTAGAGGCCGCCAGCAGCCTTCTAAAAGTACCCAGACCCTTCTAGAGGCCCCCAGGACCCTTCTGAAAGCCCCCAGACCCTTCTAGAGCCCCCCAGAACCCTTCTATAAGCCCCCAGACCCTTCTAGAGCCACCCAGGTCCCATCTAAAAGCCCCCAGATCCTTCTACAGGTCCGCAAGACCTTTCTTAAAGCCCCCAGACCCTTCTAGAGCCCCCCAGGACCTTTCTAAAAGCCCCCAGACCCTTCTAGAGCCCCCCAGGACCGTTCCAAAAGCCCCCAGACCCTTCTAGAGCCCCCCAGGACCCTTCTAAAAGCACCCAGACCCTTCTAGAGAACCCCAGGACCCTTGTCAAAGCACCCAGACCCTTTTAGAGCCCCCCAGGACACTTCTAAAAGCCCCCAGACTCTTCTAGAGCCCGCCAGGACCCTTCTGAAAGCACCCAGACTCTTCTAGATCCCCCCAGGACCCTTCTAAAAGCCCTCAGACCCTTTTAGAGGCCCCCAGGACCCTTCTAAAAGACCCCAGACCCTTCTAGAGCCCCCCAAGACCCTTCTAAAAGCCCCCAGATCCTTCTAGAGACATCCAGGACTCTTCTAAATGCCCCCAGACCCTTCTAGAGCCACCTAGGACACTTCTAAAAGCCCCCAGACCATTCTAGAGGCCCCCAGGACCCTTCTAAAAGCCCCCAGACCCTTCTAGAACCACTAAAGACCCTTCTAAAAGCACCCAGACCCTTCTAGACCCCCCCAGGACCCTTCTAAAAGTCCCCTGGACCCATCTAAAAGCCCCCAGACCCTTCTAGAGCCCCCCAGGACCCTTCTAAAAGCCTCCAGACCCTTCTAGAGCCCCCCAGAACCCTTCTATAAGACCCCAGACCCTTCTAGAGGCCACCAGAGCTATTCTAAAAGCCCCCAGACCCTTCTAGAGCCCCCCAGGACCCTTCTGAAAGCCCCCAGTCCCTTCTAGAGCCCCCAGGACCCTTCTAAAAGCCCCCAGACCCTTCTAGAGCCACCTAGGACCCTTCTAAAAGCTCCCAGACCCTTCTAGAGCCCCCCAGGACCCATCTAAATGCACCCAGACCCTTCTAGAGGCCCCCAAGACCCTTCTAAAAGCCCCCAGACCCTTCTAGAGGTCGCCAGGACCCTTCTAAAAGCCCCCAGACCCTTCTAGAGCCCCCCAGGACCCTTCTGAAAGCCCCCAGACCCTTCTAGAGGCCCCCAGGACCCTTCTAAAAGCCCCCAGACCATTCTAGAGCCTCCCAGGGCCATTCTAAATGCCCCCAGACACTTCTAGAGCCCCCTAGGACCCTTCTAAAAGCCCCCAGACCCTTCTAGAGCCCCCCAGGACCCTTCTGAAAGCCCCCAGACCCTTCTAGAGACACCCAGGACCCTTCTAAAAGCCCCCAGACCCTTCTAGAGCCCCCCAGCACCCTTCTAAAAGCACCCAGACCCTTCTAGAGGCCACCAGGTCCCTTCTAAAAGACCCCAGACCCTTCTAGAGCCACCCAAGACCCTTCTAAAAGCCCCCAGATCCTTCTAGAGACCTCCAGGACGCTTCTAAA
>JAUNZM010002526.1:0-41654 GCA_033459285.1 Clamator glandarius | reverse complement strand
GATTTACTCCCCTCCCCCAGCCAAAAGTTGGGGGTTCACCAGGGTGGGTTTACACACCCCCCCCCCCCGAAGATTTGGGGTCCCCCCCCAGGGCAGATTTGCCCCCCCCCTCGTGGAGATTTGGGGTCCCCCCCAGTGAAAATTTACCCCCCCTAGCCAGATTTGGGGTCCCCCCCAGGGCAGATTCGATCTCCCCCCCCCCCCCCCCCCAAAGCAGAGTTGGGGGCCCCCCAGGGTAGATTTAACCCCCCCTCAAGCCAGATTTGGGGGTCCCCCAAGAAGGATTTGGGGTCCCCCCAGGGCAAACTCACCCCCCCCCCCAGATTTAAGCCCCTCCCAGCCGGGTTTAACCCCCTCCCAGCCAGGTTTAACCCCCTCCCAGCCGGGTTTAACCCCCTCCCAGCCGGATTTAACCCCCTCCCAGCCAGATTTAACCCCCTCCCAGCCAGATTTAACCCCCTCCAGCCAGATTTAACCCCCTCCCAGCCGGATTTAACCCCTTCCAGCCGGATTTAACCCCCTCCCAGCCAGGTTTAACCCCCCTCCCAGCCGGATTTAACCCCCTCCCAGCCAGATTTAACCCCCTCCCAGCCGGATTTAACCCCTTCCCAGCCGGATTTAACCCCCTCCCAGCCGGGTTTAACCCCTTCCCAGCCGGATTTAACCCCTTCCCAGCCGGATTTAACCCCTTCCCAGCCAGGTTTAACCCCCTCCCAGCCGGATTTAACCCCCTCCCAGCCGGATTTAACCCCCTCCCAGCCGGATTTAACCCCCTCCCAGCCGGATTTAACCCCTCCCAGCCGGATTTAACCCCCTCCCAGCCAGATATAACCCCCTCCCAGCCAGATATAACCCCCTCCCAGCCAGATATAACCCCCTCCCAGCCAGATTTAACCCCTCCCAGCCAGATTTTACCCCCTCCCAGCCAGGTTTAACCCCTTCCCAGCCAGGTTTAACCCCTTCCCAGCCAGGTTTAAACCCCCTCCCAGCCAGATTTAACCCCTCCCAGCCAGGTTTAACCCCTTCCCAGCCAGATTTAACCCCTCCCCAGCCAGATTTAACCCCTCCCCAGCCAGATTTAACCCCTCCCCAGCCAGATTTAAGCCCCTCCCCAGCCAGATTTAAGCCCCTCCCCAGCCAGATTTAACCCCTCCCAGCCAGATTTAACCCCCTCCCAGCCAGATTTAACCCCCTCCCAGCCAGATTTAACCCCTTCCCAGCCAGATTTAACCCTCTCCGAGCCACATTTAACCCCTTCCAAGCCACATTTAACCCCTTCCAAGCCACATTTAACCCCCACCAAGCCAGGTTTAACCCCTTCCCAGCCAGACTTAAACCCCTCTAAGCCACACTTAACCTCTCCAAGCCAGACTTAACTCTTTCTAAGCCAGACTTAATCCCCTCTAAGCCGTTTGAACCTCTTCCAAGCTACATTTAACCCCCTCCCAGACACGCTTAACCCCCTCCAAGCCAAACTTAACCCCTTCCAAGCCAGATTCAACCCGTTCTAAGCACTTAGAACCCCCTCCAAACGACATTTAACCCCTTCCAAGCCACATTTAAACACCCAAACCAGATTTAACCTTCTCCAACCCAGACTTAACCCCCTCCCAGCCAGACTTAAGCCCTTCCAAGCCAAACCTAACCCCCTCTAAGCCATTTTAACCCCTTCTAAGCACTTTGAACCCCCTCCCAGCCAGGTTTAACCCCTTCCAAGCCACACTTAACTCCTCCTAAGCCAGACTTAACCCCCTCTAAGCCATTCGAACCCCTTCTATGCACTTTGAACCCCCCTCCCAGCCAGGTTTAACCCCTTCCAAGCCACACTTAACTCCTCCTAAGCCAGACTTAACCCCCTCTAAGCCATTTGAACCCCTTCTAAGCACTTTGAACCCCCTCCAAGCCAGGTTTATAACCCCTTCCAAGCCACACTTAACTCCTCCTAAGCCAGACTTAACCCCCTCTAAGCCATTTGAACCCCTTCTAAGCACTTTGAACCCCCTCCAAGCCAGATTTAACCCCTTCCAAGCCACACTTAACTCCTCCTAAGCCAGACTTAACCCCCTCTAAGCCATTTGAACCCCTTCTAAGCACTTTGAACCCCCTCCCAGCCAGGTTTAACCCCCTCCCAGCCAGACTTAAACCCCTCCAAGGCAGATTTAACCCCTTCCGAGCCACATTTAACCCCCACCCAGACACACTTAAACCCTTCTATGCACTTTGAACCCCCTCCAAGCCACGTTTAACCCCTTCCAAGCCAGATTCAACCCCTTCCAAGCCAGAATTAACCCCTTCTAAGCCAGAATTAACCCCCTCCCAAGCCAGAATTAACCCCCTCCCAGCCACACTTAAACACCCAAGCCAGATTTAACCCCCTCCAACCCAAACTTAACCCCCTCCCAGCAAGACTTAACCCCTTCCAAGCCAAGCTTAACCCCTTCAAGCCAGGCCTAACCCCCTTCCCCTTCCAAAACAGCTTCAACTCCTTCCAAGCTGCTTTTAACCCCTTCTCTGCCACTTCTAACCCCTCAAAGCCACATTTAACACTCCCCGACCCGCATTTAACCCCTTCTCTGCCGCTTCTAACCCCTCAGAGCCACATTTAACCCTCTCCCACCCGCATTTAACCCCTTCTCTGCCGCTTCTAACCCCTCAGAGCCACATTTAACCCTCTCCCACCCGCATTTAACCCCTTCTCTGCCATTTCCAACCCCTCAGAGCCCCATTTAACCCCTTCTCTGCCGCTTCTAACCCCTCAGAGCCACATTTAACCCTCTCCCACCCGCATTTAACCCCTTCTCTGCCGCTTCTAACCCCTCAGAGCCACATTTAACCCTCTCCCACCCGCATTTAACCCCTCCTCTGCCGCTTCTAACCCCTCAGAGCCACATTTAACCCTCTCTCACCCGCATTTAACCCCTTCTCTGCCGCTTCCAACCCCTCAGAGCCACATTTAACCCCTTCTCTGCCGCTTCTAACCCCTCAGAGCCACATTTAACCCCTTCTCTGCCGCTTCTAACCCCTCAGAGCCACATTTAACCCCTTCTCTGCCGCTTCTAACCCCCTCAGAGCCACATTTAACCCCTTCTCTGCCGCTTCTAACCCCTCAGAGCCACATTTAACCCCTTCTCTGCCGCTTCCAACCCCCCAGAGCCCCATTTAACCCCTTCTCTGCCGCTTCCAACCCCCCCAGAGCCACATTTAACCCTCTCCCACCCGCATTTAACCCCTTCTCTGCCTCTTCTAACCCCTCAGAGCCACATTTAACCCCTTCTCTGCCGCTTCCAACCCCTCAGAGCCACATTTAACCCCTTCTCTGCCTCTTCTAACCCCTCAGAGCCCCATTTAACCCCTTCTCTGCCATTTCCAACCCCTCAGAGCCACATTTAACCCCTTCTCTGCCGCTTCCAACCCCCCAGAGCCCCATTTAACCCCTTCTCTGCCATTTCCAACCCCTCAGAGCCACATTTAACCCCTTCTCTGCCGCTTCCAACCCCCCAGAGCCCCATTTAACCCCTTCTCTGCCGCTTCCAACCCCTCAGAGCCACATTTAACCCCTTCTCTGCCATTTCCAACCCTCAGAGCCACATTTAACCCCTTCTCTGCCGCTTCCAACCCCTCAGAGCCACATTTAACCCTCCCAAAGCCGCATTTAACCCCTTCTCTGCCGCTTCCAACCCCTCAGAGCCACATTTAACCCCTTCTCTGCCATTTCCAACCCCTCAGAGCCACATTTAACCCCTTCTCTGCCGCTTCCAACCCCTCAGAGCCACATTTAACCCTCCCAAAGCCGCATTTAACCCCTTCTCTGCCGCTTCTAACCCCCTCAGAGCCACATTTAACCCTCTCCAACCCACATTTAACCCCTTCTCTGCCGCTTCCAACCCCTCAGAGCCACATTTAACCCCTTCTCTGCCGCTTCTAACCCCTCAGAGCCACATTTAACCCCTTCTCTGCCACTTCCAACCCCTCAGAGCCACATTTAACCCCTTCTCTGCCGCTTCTAACCCCCTCAGAGCCACATTTAACCCCTTCTCTGCCGCTTCTAACCCCTCAGAGCCACATTTAACCCCTTCTCTGCCGCTTCTAACCCCTCAGAGCCACATTTAACCCCTTCTCTGCCGCTTCTAACCCCTCAGAGCCACATTTAACCCCTTCTCTGCCGCTTCTAACCCCTCAGAGCCACATTTAACCCCTTCTCTGCCTCTTCTAACCCCTCAGAGCCACATTTAACCCCTTCTCTGCCGCTTCTAACCCCTCAGAGCCACATTTAACCCCTTCTCTGCCGCTTCCAACCCCCCAGAGCCCCATTTAACCCCTTCTCTGCCGCTTCCAACCCCTCAGAGCCCCATTTAACCCCTTCTCTGCCGCTTCCAAGCCCCCAGAGCCCCATTTAACCCCTTCTCTGCCGCTTCCAACCCCTCAGAGCCCCATTTAACCCCTTCTCTGCCGCTTCCAAGCCCCCAGAGCCCCATTTAACCCCTTCTCTGCCGCTTCCAAGCCCTCAGAGCCGCGTTTAACCCTCTCCGACCCGCATTTAACCCCTTCCACGCCACACCTCTCCCCGCCGCCGCCCCCCCCTCACCTCTCGACGCTGCTGTGGTGGCTGCAGCCGTGCGACCCCCCCCACGGCGTAGATGAAGCCGTCGATGACGCCGACGCCGATGCGGTTGCGGGGGACGCTCATGGGGGCGCAGGGGGACCAGCGGTTGGTCATGGGGTTGTAACAGTCGATGGCGGCCGAATCGGTGTTGCCGTCGGGCGCGTTGTTCCTCCCTCCGACGGCGTAAAACAAACCCCCGACGGCGCAACCCCCCAAACCGCTCCGCGGCACCTCTAGGTCGGCCAAACGGATCCAGGTGCCGTCGCGGGGATTAAAAGCTTCCAAGAAGCTCAAGGATTGACGGAAATAACCGCCGGCGGCGTAGATGAGTTGATCGACTTTGGGCGTCCGTCCCGGGACGGCGTCGGGCGGCGTCGGTTTGTGGAGGGTGAGATCTCGGAAGATTCCCACCAGATAATCTTTGGAGCGCGAGTCGGAGCGGAGGATCTCGCATTTCTGGAGTTGGGCTTGGAGGAAACGGGGGGTGAGCGAGTGGCAGCGGACGGCGCGGAGAAGGGCTTGGACGTAAGGGCGCCGGTTGGGACAATCGTGCTTCACCCAGTTGATGCAGGCGTGGAAAACCTCCGACTCGCAGCGCACGTTCAGCTCGTCCCGGCTGATCAACGTCACCAGCTGGCAGGGAGACAGGTTGAAGAATTCCTCCTGCTTGGACACCTGGCGGCGAGGAGAAAAGTTGGGAGGTGGGGGGGGGGGGGTGGAGGAGGAGGGTCCCGCAACCCCTCTAGGGCTCCAAAAAAGAGCGTCTCGAGAACCTCGGGGCCTTCAAGATCCTGGTGTTCTCCAAACCCAGCGTCTCGAGAACCCTGGGCCATCCAGATCCTGGTGTTTTCCCATCCCAGCATCTCGAGAACCTTGTTCCTCCAAGTCCTGCTGTCCCCAAACCCCAGTGGCCTCCAAAACCAGCATCTCAAGAACCTTGGGGCCTCCAGATCCTGGTGTTTTCCCATCCCAGCATCTCAAGAACCTTGAGGACTCCAGATCCTGATGTTTTCCCATCCCAGCATCTCAAGAACCTTGGGGCCTCCAGATCCTGGTGTTCCCAAATCCCAGTGTCCTCCAATCCCAGCATCTCAAGAACCTTGGGGACTCCAGATCCTGGTGTCCCCAAACCCCAGTGTCCTCCAAACCCAGCATCTCGAGAACCTTGGGGACTCCAGATCCTGGTGTTCCCAAATCCCAGTGTCCTCCTAACCCAGCGTCTCGAGAACCCTGGGCCATCCAGATCCTGGTGTTTTCCCATCCCAGCATCTCAAGAACCTTGGGAACTCCAAGTCCTGCTGTCCCCAAACCCCAGTGGCCTCCAAAACCAGCATCTCAAGAACCTTGGGGCCTCCAGATCCTGGTGTTTTCCCATCCCAGCATCTCAAGAACCTTGGGGCCTCCAGATCCCGATGTTTTCCCATCCCAGCATCTCGAGAACCTTGGGGACTCCAGATCCTGGTGTTCCCAAATCCCAGTGGCCTCCAAAACCAGCATCTCGAGAACCCTGAGTCCTCCAGATCCTGGTGTTCTCCAATCCCAGCATCTCAAGAATCTTGTTCCTCCAAGTCCTGCTGTCCCAAAACCCCAGTGGCCTCCAAAACCAGCATCTCAAGAACCTTGGGGACTCCAGATCCTGGTGTTCCCAAATCCCAGTGTCCTCCAAACCCAGCATCTCAAGAACCCTGGGTCCTCCAGATCCTGATGTTTTCCCATCCCAGCATCTCAAGAACCTTGGGGCCTCCAGATCCCGATGTTTTCCAAACCCAGCATCTCGAGAACCTTGTTCCTCCAAGTCCTGCTGTCCCCAAACCCCAGTGGCCTCCAAAACCAGCATCTCAAGAACCTTGGGGCCTCCAGATCCTGGTGTTTTCCCATCCCAGCATCTCAAGAACCTTGGGGCCTCCAGATCCCGATGTTTTCCCATCCCAGCATCCCGAGAACCTTGTTCCTCCAAGTCCTGCTGTCCCCAAACCCCAGTGGCCTCCAAAACCAGCATCTCAAGAACCTTGGGGCCTCCAGATCCTGGTGTTTTCCCATCCCAGCATCTCAAAAACCTTGGGGACTCCAGATCCTGGTGTTCCCAAATCCCAGTGTCCTCCAAACCCAGCATCTCAAGAACCCTGAGTCCTCCAGATCCTGGTGTTCTCCAATTCCAAAATCTCAAGAACCTTGGTTTTTCCAGATCCTGGTGTTTTCCCATCCCAGCATCTCAAGAACCTTGGGGCCTCCAGATCCTGATGTTCTCCAATCCCAGCATCTTGAGAACCTTGTTCCTCCAAGTCCTGCTGTCCCCAAACCCCAGTGGCCTCCAAAACCAGCATCTCAAGAACCTTGGGGCCTCCAGATCCTGGTGTTTTCCCATCCCAGCATCTCGAGAACCTTGGGGCCTCCAGATCCTGGTGTTCCCAAACCCCAGTGGCCTCCAAAACCAGCATCTCAAGAACCTTGGGGCCTCCAGATCCTCGTGTTTTCCCATCCCAGCATCTTGAGAACCTTGGGTCCTCCAGATCCTGGTGTCCCCAAACCCCAGTGGCCTCCAAACCCAGCATCTCAAGAACCCTGAGTCCTCCAGATCCTGATGTTTTCCCATCCCAGCATCTCAAGAACCTTGGGGCCTCCAGATCCTGATGTTTTCCCATCCCAGCATCTCAAGAACCTTGAGGACTCCAGATCCTGGTGTTTTCCCATCCCAGCATCTCGAGAACCTTGGGGCCTCCAGATCCTGGTGTTCCCAAATCCCTGGTGTCCTCCAAACCCCTGGTGTCCTCCAAACCCCTGGTGTCCTCCAAACCCCTGGTGTCCTCCAAATCCCTGGCGTCCTCCAAATCCCTGGTGTCCTCCAAATCCCTGGTGTCCTCCAAATCTTGGCGTCCTCCAAATCCCTGGTGTCCTCCAAATCCCTACGTCCCTCAAAACTCCGCATCCCCCAAGATCCATCATCCCCAAACCTTGAACCCCCGGTGTCCTCCCTCTCCTTGACGTCCCTCACCTCCAGGAAGTTCATGTAGATGTACTCGGGGGCTTTCTGGTGGAGGTCGAGGTCTCCCCCAAAATCCTGCTCTCCCCAAATCTTGACGTCCCCCAAAACCCATGGTCCCCAAATCCTGGTGTCCCTCAAAACCCACTGTCCCCAAATCCTGGTCTCCTCCAAATCCCTGGTGTCCTCAAATCTTGGTGTCCTCCAAAACCCATGGTCCCCAGCTCATGGCGTCCTCCAAAACCCTGGTGTCCTCCAAATCCCTGGTGTCCTCCAAATCCCTGGTGTCCCCCAAATCCCTGGTGTCCCCCAAATCCCTGGTGTCCTCCAAATCCCTGGCGTCCTCCAAATCCCTGGCGTCCTCCAAATCCCTGGTGTCCTCCAAACCCCTGGTGTCCTCCAAACCCCTGGTGTCCTCCAAATCCCTGGTGTCCTCCAAATCCCTGGCGTCCTCCAAACCCCTGGTGTCCCCCAAATCCCTGGTGTCCTCCAAATCCCTGGCGTCCTCCAAATCCCTGGTGTCCTCCAAATCCCTGGCGTCCCCCAAATCCCTGGCGTCCTCCAAATCCCTGGTGTCCCCCAAATCCCTGGTGTCCTCCAAACCCCTGGCGTCCTCCAAATCCCTGGCGTCCCCCAAATCCCTGGTGTCCTCCAAATCCCTGGTGTCCCCCAAATCCCTGGTGTCCTCCAAATCCCTGGTGTCCCCCAAATCCCTGGTGTCCTCCAAACCCCTGGTGTCCTCCAAATCCCTGGTGTCCTCCAAATGCCTGGTGTCCTCCAAATCCCTGGCGTCCTCCAAATCCCTGGTGTCCTCCAAATCCCTGGTGTCCTCCAAATCTTGATGTCCCTCAAAACCCAACGTCCTCCAAATCCCTGGTGTCCTCCAAATCCCTGGCGTCCTCCAAATCCCTGGCGTCCTCCAAATCCCTGGCGTCCTCCAAATCCCTGGTGTCCCCAAATCCCTACGTCCCTCAAAACTCCGCATCCCCCAAGATCCATCATCCCCAAACCTTGAACCCCCGGTGTCCTCCCTCTCCTTGACGTCCCTCACCTCCGGGAAGTTCATGTAGATGTACTCGGGGGCTTTCTGGTGGAGGTCGAGGTCTCCCCCAAAATCCTGCTCTCCCCAAATCTTGACGTCCCCCAAAACCCATGGTCCCCAAATCCTGGGGTCCCTCAAAACCCACTGTCCCCAAATCCTGGTCTCCTCCAAATCCCTGGTGTCCTCAAATCTTGGTGTCCTCCAAAACCCATGGTCCCCAGCTCTTGGTGTCCTCCAAATCCCTGGCGTCCTCCAAATCCCTGGCGTCCTCCAAATCCCTGGCGTCCTCCAAATCCCTGGTGTCCTCCAAATCCCTGGTGTCCTCCAAATCCCTGGCGTCCTCCAAACCCCTGGTGTCCTCCAAACCCCTGGCGTCCCCCAAATCCCTGGTGTCCTCCAAACCCCTGGCGTCCTCCAAACCCCTGGTGTCCTCCAAACCCCTGGCGTCCCCCAAATCCCTGGCGTCCTCCAAACCCCTGGTGTCCTCCAAACCCCTGGCGTCCCCCAAATCCCTGGTGTCCTCCAAATCCCTGGCGTCCTCCAAATCCCTGGTGTCCTCCAAATCCCTGGTGTCCTCCAAACCCCTGGTGTCCTCCAAATCCCTGGTGTCCTCCAAACCCCTGGTGTCCTCCAAACCCCTGGCGTCCTCCAAATCCCTGGCGTCCTCCAAATCCCTGGTGTCCTCCAAATCCCTGGCGTCCTCCAAATCCCTGGTGTCCTCCAAATCCCTGGTGTCCTCCAAACCCCTGGCGTCCTCCAAATCCCTGGCGTCCTCCAAATCCCTGGTGTCCTCCAAATCCCTGGTGTCCTCCAAACCCCTGGTGTCCTCCAAATCCCTGGTGTCCTCCAAATCCCTGGTGTCCTCCAAATCCTTGGCGTCCTCCAAATCTTGGTGTCCTCCAAATCCCTGGTGTCCTCCAAATCCCTGGCGTCCTCCAAATCCCTACGTCCCTCAAAACTCCGCATCCCCCAAGATCCATCATCCCCAAACCTTGAACCCCCGGTGTCCTCCCTCTCCTTGACGTCCCTCACCTCCGGGAAGTTCATGTAGATGTACTCGGGGGCTTTCTGGTGGAGGTCGAGGTCTCCCCCAAAATCCTGCTCTCCCCAAATCTTGACGTCCCCCAAAACCCATGGTCCCCAAATCCTGGGGTCCCTCAAAACCCACTGTCCCCAAATCCTGGTCTCCTCCAAATCCCTGGTGTCCTCAAATCTTGGTGTCCTCCAAAACCCATGGTCCCCAGCTCTTGGTGTCCTCCAAACCCCTGGTGTCCTCCAAATCCCTGGTGTCCTCCAAACCCCTGGTGTCCTCCAAACCCCTGGTGTCCTCCAAATCCCTGGTGTCCTCCAAACCCCTGGTGTCCTCCAAACCCCTGGTGTCCTCCAAACCCCTGGTGTCCTCCAAACCCCTGGCGTCCTCCAAATCCCTGGTGTCCTCCAAACCCCTGGTGTCCTCCAAACCCCTGGTGTCCTCCAAACCCCTGGTGTCCTCCAAATCCCAGCGTCCTCCAAATCCCTGGCGTCCTCCAAATCCCTGGCATCCTCCAAATCCCTGGCGTCCTCCAAACCCCTGGTGTCCTCCAAACCCCTGGTGTCCTCCAAATCCCTGGTGTCCTCCAAAACCCTGGTGTCCTCCAAATCCCAGCGTCCTCCAAATCCCTGGTGTCCTCCAAATCCCTGGTGTCCTCCAAATCCCTGGTGTCCTCCAAATCCCTGGTGTCCTCCAAAACCCTGGTGTCCTCCAAATCCCAGCGTCCTCCAAATCCCTGGTGTCCTCCAAATCCCTGGTGTCCTCCAAATCCCTGGCGTCCTCCAAATCCCTGGCATCCTCCAAATCCCTGGCGTCCTCCAAACCCCTGGTGTCCTCCAAACCCCTGGTGTCCTCCAAATCCCTGGTGTCCTCCAAAACCCTGGTGTCCTCCAAATCCCAGCGTCCTCCAAATCCCTGGTGTCCTCCAAATCCCTGGTGTCCTCCAAATCCCTGGTGTCCTCCAAAACCCTGGTGTCCTCCAAATCCCAGCGTCCTCCAAACCCCTGGTGTCCTCCAAACCCCTGGTGTCCTCCAAATCCCTGGTGTCCTCCAAAACCCTGGTGTCCTCCAAATCCCAGCGTCCTCCAAACCCCTGGTGTCCTCCAAACCCCTGGTGTCCTCCAAATCCCTGGTGTCCTCCAAATCCCTGGTGTCCTCCAAACCCCTGGTGTCCTCCAAACCCCTGGTGTCCTCCAAATCCCTGGTGTCCTCCAAATCCCTGGTGTCCTCCAAATCCCTGGTGTCCTCCAAACCCCTGGTGTCCTCCAAACCCCTGGTGTCCTCCAAACCCCTGGTGTCCTCCAAATCCCAGCGTCCTCCAAATCCCTGGTGTCCTCAAATCTTGACGTCCTCCAAAACCCATGGTCCCCAGCTCTTGGTGTCCTCCAAAACCCTGGTGTCCCCACATCTTGATGTCCCTCAAATCCCTGGCGTCCTCCAAACCCCTGGTGTCCTCCAAATCCCTGGTGTCCTCCAAATCCCGGCGTCCTCCAAATCCCTGGTGTCCTCCAAATCCCTGGCGTCCTCCAAATCCCTACGTCCCTCAAAACTCCGCATCCCCCAAGATCCATCATCCCCAAACCTTGAACCCCCGGTGTCCTCCCTCTCCTTGACGTCCCTCACCTCCGGGAAGTTCATGTAGATGTACTCGGGGGCTTTCTGGTGGAGGTCGAGGTCTCCCCCAAAATCCTGCTCTCCCCAAATCTTGACGTCCCCCAAAACCCATGGTCCCCAAATCCTGGGGTCCCTCAAAACCCACTGTCCCCAAATCCTGGTCTCCTCCAAATCCCTGGTGTCCTCAAATCTTGATGTCCTCCAAAACCCATGGTCCCCAGCTCTTGGTGTCCTCCAAACCCCTGGTGTCCTCCAAATCCCCTGGTGTCCTCCAAACCCCTGGTGTCCTCCAAATCCCCTGGTGTCCTCCAAACCCCTGGTGTCCTCCAAATCCCTGGTGTCCTCCAAAACCCTGGTGTCCTCCAAATCCCTGGCGTCCTCCAAATCCCTACGTCCCTCAAAACTCCGCATCCCCCAAGATCCATCATCCCCAAACCTTGAACCCCCGGTGTCCTCCCTCTCCTTGACGTCCCTCACCTCCGGGAAGTTCATGTAGATGTACTCGGGGGCTTTCTGGTGGAGGTCGAGGTGTCCCCCAAAATCCTGCTCTCCCCAAATCTTGACGTCCCCCAAAACCCATGGTCCCCAGCTCTTGGTGTCCTCCAAATCCCTGGTGTCCTCCAAATCCCTGGTGTCCTCCAAACCCCTGGTGTCCTCCAAACCCCTGGTGTCCTCCAAATCCCTGGTGTCCTCCAAATCCCAGCGTCCTCCAAATCCCAGCGTCCTCCAAATCCCTGGTGTCCTCCAAATCCCTACGTCCCTCAAAACTCCGCATCCCCCAAGATCCATCATCCCCAAACCTTGAACCCCCGGTGTCCTCCCTCTCCTTGACGTCCCTCACCTCCGGGAAGTTCATGTAGATGTACTCGGGGGCTTTCTGGTGGAGGTCGAGGTGTCCCCCAAAATCCTGCTCTCCCCAAATCTTGACGTCCCCCAAAACCCATGGTCCCCAAATCCTGGTGTCCCTCAAAACCCACTGTCCCCAAATCCTGGTCTCCTCCAAATCCCTGGTGTCCTCAAATCTTGACGTCCTCCAAAACCCATGGTCCCCAGCTCTTGGTGTCCTCCAAAACCCTGGTGTCCTCCAAATCCCCTGGTGTCCTCCAAATCCCTGGTGTCCCTCAAATCCTGACGTCCTCCAACACCCATGGTCCCCAGCTCTTGGTGTCCTCCAAAACCCTGGTGTCCCCACATCTTGACGTCCCTCAAATCCCTGGTGTCCTCCAAATCCCTGGTGTCCTCCAAATCTTGATGTCCCTCAAAACCCAGCGTCCTCCAAATCTTGGTGTCCTCCAAATCCCTGGTGTCCTCCAAATCTTGATGTCCCTCAAATCCCAGCGTCCTCCAAATCTTGGTGTCCTCCAAATCCCTGGTGTCCTCCAAATCCCTGGTGTCCTCCAAATCCCTACGTCCCTCAAAACTCCGCATCCCCCAAGATCCATCATCCCCAAACCTTGAACCCCCGGTGTCCTCCCTCTCCTTGACGTCCCTCACCTCCGGGAAGTTCATGTAGATGTACTCGGGGGCTTTATGGTGGAGGTCGAGGTCTCCCCCAAAATCCTGCTCTCCCCAAATCTTGACGTCCCCCAAAACCCATGGTCCCCAAATCCTGGGGTCCCTCAAAACCCACTGTCCCCAAATCCTGGTCTCCTCCAAATCCCTGGTGTCCTCAAATCTTGGTGTCCTCCAAAACCCATGGTCCCCAGCTCTTGGTGTCCTCCAAACCCCTGGTGTCCTCCAAATCCCTGGTGTCCTCCAAACCCCTGGTGTCCTCCAAACCCCTGGTGTCCTCCAAACCCCTGGTGTCCTCCAAATCCCTGGTGTCCTCCAAACCCCTGGTGTCCTCCAAACCCCTGGTGTCCTCCAAACCCCTGGTGTCCTCCAAACCCCTGGCGTCCTCCAAATCCCTGGTGTCCTCCAAACCCCTGGTGTCCTCCAAACCCCTGGTGTCCTCCAAACCCCTGGTGTCCTCCAAACCCCTGGTGTCCTCCAAACCCCTGGTGTCCTCCAAAACCCTGGTGTCCTCCAAATCCCAGCGTCCTCCAAATCCCTGGCGTCCTCCAAATCCCTGGCGTCCTCCAAATCCCTGGCGTCCTCCAAATCCCTGGCGTCCTCCAAACCCCTGGTGTCCTCCAAACCCCTGGTGTCCTCCAAATCCCTGGTGTCCTCCAAATCCCTGGTGTCCTCCAAATCCCAGCGTCCTCCAAATCCCTGGTGTCCTCCAAATCCCTGGTGTCCTCCAAATCCCTGGTGTCCTCCAAACCCCTGGTGTCCTCCAAACCCCTGGTGTCCTCCAAACCCCTGGTGTCCTCCAAATCCCAGCGTCCTCCAAATCCCTGGTGTCCTCAAATCTTGACGTCCTCCAAAACCCATGGTCCCCAGCTCTTGGTGTCCTCCAAAACCCTGGTGTCCCCACATCTTGATGTCCCTCAAATCCCTGGCGTCCTCCAAACCCCTGGTGTCCTCCAAATCCCTGGTGTCCTCCAAATCCCGGCATCCTCCAAATCCCTGGTGTCCTCCAAATCCCTGGCGTCCTCCAAATCCCTACGTCCCTCAAAACTCCGCATCCCCCAAGATCCATCATCCCCAAACCTTGAACCCCCGGTGTCCTCCCTCTCCTTGACGTCCCTCACCTCCGGGAAGTTCATGTAGATGTACTCGGGGGCTTTCTGGTGGAGGTCGAGGTCTCCCCCAAAATCCTGCTCTCCCCAAATCTTGACGTCCCCCAAAACCCATGGTCCCCAAATCCTGGGGTCCCTCAAAACCCACTGTCCCCAAATCCTGGTCTCCTCCAAATCCCTGGTGTCCTCAAATCTTGATGTCCTCCAAAACCCATGGCCCCCAGCTCTTGGTGTCCTCCAAATCCCTGGTGTCCTCCAAATCCCTGGTGTCCTCCAAATCCCTGGTGTCCTCCAAATCCCTGGTGTCCTCCAAATCCCTGGTGTCCTCCAAACCCTGGTGTCCTCCAAATCCCTGGTGTCCTCCAAATCCCTGGTGTCCTCCAAACCCTGGTGTCCTCCAAATCCCTGGTGTCCTCCAAACCCTGGTGTCCTCCAAACCCCTGGTGTCCTCCAAATCCCTGGTGTCCTCCAAATCCCTGGCGTCCTCCAAATCCCTGGCGTCCTCCAAATCCCTGGTGTCCTCCAAATCCCTGGTGTCCTCCAAACCCTGGTGTCCTCCAAACCCCTGGTGTCCTCCAAATCCCTGGTGTCCTCCAAATCCCTGGCGTCCTCCAAATCCCTGGCGTCCTCCAAACCCCTGGTGTCCTCCAAATCCCTGGTGTCCTCCAAATCCCTGGTGTCCTCCAAATCCCTGGTGTCCTCCAAATCCCTGGTGTCCTCCAAATCTTGGTGTCCTCCAAACCCCTGGTGTCCTCCAAACCCTGGTGTCCTCCAAATCCCTGGTGTCCTCCAAATCCCTGGTGTCCTCCAAATCCCTGGTGTCCTCCAAATCTTGGTGTCCTCCAAATCCCTGGTGTCCTCCAAACCCCTGGTGTCCTCCAAATCCCTGGTGTCCTCCAAACCCCTGGTGTCCTCCAAATCCCTGGTGTCCTCCAAACCCCTGGTGTCCTCCAAACCCCTGGTGTCCTCCAAACCCCTGGTGTCCTCCAAATCCCTGGTGTCCTCCAAACCCCTGGTGTCCTCCAAATCCCTGGTGTCCTCCAAACCCCTGGTGTCCTCCAAATCCCTGGTGTCCTCCAAATCCCTGGTGTCCTCCAAACCCCTGGTGTCCCCAAATCCCTGGTGTCCTCCAAATCCCTGGTGTCCCCAAATCCCTGGTGTCCCCAAATCCCTGGTGTCCTCCAAATCCCTGGTGTCCCCAAATCCCTACGTCCCTCAAAACTCCGCATCCCCCAAGATCCATCATCCCCAAACCTTGAACCCCCGGTGTCCTCCCTCTCCTTGACGTCCCTCACCTCCGGGAAGTTCATGTAGATGTACTCGGGGGCTTTCTGGTGGAGGTCGAGGTCTCCCCCAAAATCCTGCTCTCCCCAAATCTTGACGTCCCCCAAAACCCATCGTCCCCAAATCCTGGTGTCCCTCAAAACCCACGGTCCCCAAATCCTGGTGTCCTCAAATCTTGACGTCCTCCAAAACCCATGGTCCCCAGCTCTTGGTGTCCTCCAAAATCCCGGTGTCCCCACATCTTGACGTCCCTCAAAACCCAGCGTCCTCCAAATCCCTGGTGTCCCCCAAATCTTGGTGTCCTCCAAACCCCTGGCGTCCTCCAAACCCCTGGTGTCCCCCAAATCCCTGGTGTCCTCCAAATCCCTGGTGTCCCCCAAATCTTGGTGTCCTCCAAATCCCTGGTGTCCTCCAAATCCCTGGCGTCCTCCAAACCCCTGGTGTCCCCCAAACCCCTGGTGTCCTCCAAATCCCTGGTGTCCTCCAAACCCCTGGTGTCCTCCAAATCCCTGGTGTCCCCCAAATCTTGGTGTCCTCCAAATCCCTGGTGTCCTCCAAATCCCTGGTGTCCTCCAAACCCCTGGTGTCCCCCAAATCCCTGGTGTCCCCAAATCCCTGGTGTCCTCCAAACCCCTGGTGTCCCCAAACCCCTGGTGTCCTCCAAACCCCTGGTGTCCTCCAAACCCCTGGTGTCCTCCAAATCCCTGGTGTCCTCCAAATCCCTGGTGTCCTCCAAACCCCTGGTGTCCTCCAAATCCCTGGTGTCCTCCAAATCCCTGGTGTCCTCCAAATCCCTGGTGTCCTCCAAACCCCTGGTGTCCTCCAAACCCCTGGTGTCCTCCAAACCCCTGGTGTCCTCCAAATCCTGGTGTCCTCCAAATCCCTGGTGTCCTCCAAATCTTGGTGTCCTCCAAACCCCTGGTGTCCTCCAAATCTTGGTGTCCTCCAAACCCCTGGTGTCCTCCAAAACCCTGGTGTCCTCCAAAACCCTGGTGTCCTCCAAATCCCTGGTGTCCTCCAAATCCCTGGTGTCCTCCAAACCCCTGGTGTCCTCCAAAACCCTGGTGTCCTCCAAACCCCTGGTGTCCTCCAAATCCCTGGTGTCCTCCAAAGCCCTGGTGTCCTCCAAATCCCTGGTGTCCTCCAAATCCCTGGTGTCCTCAAATCTTGACGTCCTCCAACACCCATGGTCCCCAGCTCTTGGTGTCCTCCAAATCCCTGGTGTCCCCACATCTTGATGTCCCTCAAAACCCAGTGTCCTCCAAATCCCTGGCGTCCTCCAAATCCCTGGCGTCCTCCAAATCTTGATGTCCCTCAAATCCCAGCGTCCTCCAAATCCCAGCGTCCTCCAAATCCCTGGCGTCCTCCAAATCCCTGGTGTCCTCCAAATCCCAGCGTCCTCCAAATCCCTGGCGTCCTCCAAATCCCTGGTGTCCTCCAAATCCCAGCGTCCTCCAAATCCCTGGTGTCCTCCAAATCCCTGGTGTCCTCCAAATCCCAGCGTCCTCCAAATCCCTGGCGTCCTCCAAATCCCTGGTGTCCTCCAAATCCCTACGTCCCTCAAAACTCCGCATCCCCCAAGATCCATCATCCCCAAACCTTGAACCCCCGGTGTCCTCCCTCTCCTTGACGTCCCTCACCTCCGGGAAGTTCATGTAGATGTACTCGGGGGCTTTCTGGTGGAGGTCGAGGTCTCCCCCAAAATCCTGCTCTCCCCAAATCTTGACGTCCCCCAAAACCCATGGTCCCCAAATCCTGGTGTCCCTCAAAACCCACTGTCCCCAAATCCTGGTCTCCTCCAAATCCCTGGTGTCCTCAAATCTTGGTGTCCTCCAAAACCCATGGTCCCCAGCTCTTGGTGTCCTCCAAATCCCTGGTGTCCTCCAAATCCCTGGTGTCCTCCAAATCCCTGGTGTCCTCCAAATCCCTGGTGTCCTCCAAACCCCTGGCGTCCTCCAAATCCCTGGCGTCCTCCAAACCCCTGGTGTCCTCCAAACCCCTGGTGTCCTCCAAACCCCTGGTGTCCTCCAAACCCCTGGTGTCCTCCAAACCCCTGGTGTCCTCCAAACCCCTGGTGTCCTCCAAATCCCTGGTGTCCTCCAAATCCCTGGCGTCCTCCAAACCCCTGGCGTCCTCCAAACCCCTGGTGTCCTCCAAATCCCTGGTGTCCTCCAAACCCCTGGTGTCCTCCAAATCCCTGGTGTCCTCCAAACCCCTGGTGTCCTCCAAATCCCTGGTGTCCTCCAAACCCCTGGTGTCCTCCAAATCCCTGGTGTCCTCCAAACCCCTGGTGTCCTCCAAATCCCTGGTGTCCTCCAAACCCCTGGTGTCCTCCAAATCCCTGGTGTCCTCCAAATCCCAGCGTCCTCCAAATCCCTGGTGTCCTCCAAATCCCAGCGTCCTCCAAATCCCTGGCGTCCTCCAAATCCCTGGTGTCCTCCAAACCCCTGGTGTCCTCCAAATCCCTGGTGTCCTCCAAATCCCTGGCGTCCTCCAAATCCCTGGTGTCCTCCAAATCCCTGGCGTCCTCCAAATCCCTGGTGTCCTCCAAATCCCTGGCGTCCTCCAAATCCCTGGCGTCCTCCAAATCCCTGGTGTCCTCCAAACCCCTGGCGTCCTCCAAATCCCTGGCGTCCTCCAAATCCCTACGTCCCTCAAAACTCCGCATCCCCCAAGATCCATCATCCCCAAACCTTGAACCCCCGGTGTCCTCCCTCTCCTTGACGTCCCTCACCTCCGGGAAGTTCATGTAGATGTACTCGCGGGCTTTCTGGTGGAGGTCGAGGCAGCCGATGTGCTCGGCGAAGCTGGCGATGCCGATGGCGTTGCTGGGATGGAGCTGCTGCACCAGGAAGTCGGAGCAGGCTCGGACCACGCTGTCCATCTGGTACATGACGGCGCCGTTCATCACCTGGAGGACGCACTTCTCCCCAACCGAGACGGACGCCGTGTACGCAAAGTCCACCAGGCGCTCCATGACCCGCGGGTGGACGCCCTCGATGGGCACCACCTCCATCCCGCCTGCGGACAAGGAGGAAACGCGCGCGGAAAAACTCGAGGGAATCCCGACCGGGAGAGGGAGGAGGCGCCAGCGAGGGCGGCGGGGAGCAAAGCGGAGCTGGAGGTGGTGGGACGGTGACGGAGGGGTGGGTGGGACGGGAGAGCGGGATGGGTGGGATGGGATGGGATGGGAGGGATGGGAGAGCGGGATGGGATGGGATGGGATGGGTGGGATGGGATGGGAGAGCGGGATGGGATGGGATGGGATGGGATGGGATGGGATGGGATGGGATGGGATGGGATGGGTGGGATGGGATGGGAGAGCGGGATGGGTGGGATGGGATGGGTGGGATGGGATGGGAGAGCGGGATGGGATGGGATGGGATGGGATGGGATGGGTGGGACGGGGAGACGGGAGAGCGGGAATGGTGGGATGGGAGAGCGGGATGGGTGGGATGGGATGGGATGGGAGGGATGGGAGAGCGGGATGGGATGGGATGGGATGGGATGGGTGGGATGGGATGGGTGGGACGGGGAGATGGGATGGGTGGGATGGGGAGATGGGAGTGCGGGAATGGTGGGATGGGAGAGCGGGATGGGTGGGATGGGGAGATGGGAGAGAGGGGTGGGAGAGCGGGATGGGTGGGATGGGAGAGCGGGATGGGGAGATGGGAGAGCGGGATGGGGAGACGGGATGGGTGGGATGGGGAGATGGGAGAGCGGGATGGGGAGATGGGAGAGTGGGATGGGGAGATGGGAGCGCGGGATGGGTGGGATGCCCAAATCCCTTTGGTTGCCATCTCCTCTCTTTGGTTGCCCCCCCATCCCTTCGCTTGCCCACCCATCCCTTTGCTTGCCACCCCATCCCTTCGCTTGCCACCCCATCCCTTTCCTTGCCCCCCCATCCCTCCGGTTGCCCCCCTCCATCCCTCCGGTTGCCCCCCTCCATCCCTCCAGTTGCCCCCCTCCATCCCTCCAGTTGCCCCCCTCCATCCCTCCAGTTGCCCCCTCCATCCCTCCAGTTGCCCCCCTCCATCCCTCCAGTTGCCCCCTCCATCCCTCCAGTTGCCCCCTCCATCCCTCCAGTTGCCCCCCTCCATCCCTCCGGTTGCCCCCTCCATCCCTCCGGTTGCCACCCCCATCCCTTCGCTTGCCCTCCCTCCATCCCTCCGCTTGCCCCCACACCCCCTGGTCCTCTATCTCTGGTAGCCGCTTCCCACCTTCCCGTAGCCCCGCGGTGAACATGGCCCTGAAGACGGGGCTGGCGGCCGCCAGGACGAGCTTGTGGGCCGGTAGGAGGCTCGGCGCTTGCCCCGGCCGGTAAGTGACTCGCAGGGTGACGTCGCAGAGCAGCCGCTGGCCCCGTAGCTGGTTCATGGTGGCCAAAGCCGCCCCGGGGTGCTCGGCCACCCGGTAACGAAGGGACCCGCCGGGGCCACCGGGGGACGACGAGGGGGTCACCTCGGCAGGACACTCGGGGCCGGGGGGGGACGACATCGCAGAGCATCGCAGGGACCTGTGAGGGGGGGGGACACGGGGAAACGGAGGCACCGGGAGGGGAGACGGAGGCACCGGGAGGGGAAACGGAGGCACCGGGAGGGGAAACGGAGGCACCGGGAGGGGAAACGGAGGCACCGGGAGGGGAAACGGAGGCACCGGGAGGGGAGACGGAGGCACCGGGAGGGGAGACGGAGGCACCGGGAGGGGAGACGGAGGCACCGGGAGGGGAGACGGAGGCACCGGGAGGGGAGACGGAGGCACCGGGAGGGGAGACGGAGGCACCGGGAGGGGAGACGGAGGCACCGGGAGGGGAGACGGAGGCACCGGGAGGGGAGACGGAGGCACCGGGAGGGGAGACGGAGGCACCGGGAGGGGAGACGGAGGCACCGGGAGGGGAGACGGAGGCACCGGGAGGGGAGACGGAGGCACCGGGAGGGGAAACGGAGGCACCGGGAGGGGAGACGGAGGCACCGGGAGGGGAGACGGAGGCACCGGGAGGGGAGACGGAGGCACCGGGAGGGGAGACGGAGGCACCGGGAGGGGAGACGGAGGCACCGGGAGGGGAGACGGAGGCACCGGGAGGGGAGACGGAGGCACCGGGAGGGGAGACGGAGGCACCGGGAGGGGAGACGGAGGCACCGGGAGGGGAGACGGAGGCACCGGGAGGGGAGACGGAGGCACCGGGAGGGGAGACGGAGGCACCGGGAGGGGAGACGGAGGCACCGGGAGGGGAGACGGAGGCACCGGGAGGGGAGACGGAGGCACCGGGAGGGGAGACGGAGGCACCGGGAGGGGAGACGGAGGCACCGGGAGGGGGGAAACGGAGGCACCGGGAGGGGGGAAACGGAGGCACCGGGAGGGGGGAAACGGAGGCACCGGGAGGGGGGAAACGGAGGCACCGGGAGGGGAAACGGAGGCACCGGGAGAGGGGAAACGGAGGCACCGGGAGGGGAAACGGAGGCACCGGGAGGGGAAACGGAGGCACCGGGAGGGGAAACGGAGGCACCGGGAGGGGAGACGGAGGCACCGGGAGGGGAGACGGAGGCACCGGGAGGGGAGACGGAGGCACCGGGAGGGGGGAAACGGAGGCACCGGGAGGGGAAACGGAGGCACCGGGAGGGGAAACGGAGGCACCGGGAGGGGAAACGGAGGCACCGGGAGGGGAAACGGAGGCACCGGGAGGGGAAACGGAGGCACCGGGAGGGGAAACGGAGGCACCGGGAGGGGAGACGGAGGCACCGGGAGGGGAGACGGAGGCACCGGGAGGGGAAACGGAGGCACCGGGAGGGGAAACGGAGGCACCGGGAGGGGAAACGGAGGCACCGGGAGGGGAAACGGAGGCACCGGGAGGGGAAACGGAGGCACCGGGAGGGGGGAAACGGAGGCACCGGGAGGGGGTCCTGGGTGCAGGGGGGGGGTACCGGGAGGGGGTCCTGGGTGCAGGGGGGGGGTACCGGGAGGGGGTCCTGGGTGCAGGGGGGGGGGGGGTACCGGGAGAGGGTCCTGGGTGCAGGGGGGGGGGGGGTACCGGGAGAGGGTCCTGGGTGCAGGGGGGGGGGTATCGGGAGAGGGTCCTGGGTGCAGGGGGGGGGGTATCGGGAGAGGGTCCTGGGTGCAGGGGGGGGGGGTACCGGGAGGGGGTACCGGGTGCAGGGGGGGGGGGTACCGGGAGGGGGTCCTGGGTGCGGGGGGGGGAGTACCGGGAGGGGGTCCTGGGTGCAGGGGGGGGGTACCGGGAGGGGGTCCTGGGTGCGGGGGGGGGGAGTACCGGGAGGGGGTCCTGGGTGCAGGGGGGGGGTACCGGGAGGGGGTCCTGGGTGCAGGGGGGGGGTACCGGGAGGGGGTCCTGGGTGCAGGGGGGGGGGTACCGGGAGGGGGTCCTGGGTGCAGGGGGGGGGGTACCGGGAGAGGGTCCTGGGTGCAGGGGGGGGGTACTGGGAGGGGGTCCTGGGTGCAGGGGTGGAGGGTCCCGGGAGGGGGTCCTGGGTGCAGGGGGGGGAGTACCGGGAGGGGGTCCTGGGTGCAGGGGGGGGGGGGTACCGGGAGAGGGTCCTGGGTGCAGGGGGGGGGGTACCGGGAGGGGGTACCGGGTGCAGGGGGGGGGGGTACCGGGAGAGGGTCCTGGGTGCGGTGGGGGGGGGTACCGGGAGGGGGTCCTGGGTGCAGGGGGGGGGGGACCGGGAGGGGGTCCTGGGTGCAGGGGGGGGGTACTGGGAGGGGGTCCTGGGTGCAGGGGTGGAGGGTCCCGGGAGGGGGTCCTGGGTGCAGGGGGGGGGGTACCGGGAGGGGGTCCTGGGTGCAGGGGGGGGGGTACCGGGAGAGGGTCCTGGGTGCAGGGGGGGGGGGGACCGGGAGGGGGTCCTGGGTGCAGGGGGGGGGGTACCGGGAGAGGGTCCTGGGTGCAGGGGGGGGGGGGACCGGGAGTGGGTCCTGGGTGCAGGGGGGGGGTACCGGGAGGGGGTACCGGGTGCAGGGGGGGGGGGACCGGGAGGGGGTACCGGGTGCAGGGCGGGGGGGGCCGGGAGGGGGTACCGGGTGCAGGGGGGGGGGGGCCGGGAGGGGGTACCGGGTGCAGGGATGGGGGTACCGGGTGCAGGGGGGGGTCCCCGGGAGGGGGTCCTGGGTGCAGGGATGGGGGTACCGGGAGGGGGTCCTGGGTGCAGGGATGGGGGTACCGGGTGCAGGGGGGGGGGGGCCGGGAGGGGGTACCGGGTGCAGGGGGGGGGGGGGCCGGGAGGGTGTACCGGGTGCAGGGATGGGGGTACCGGGTGCAGGGATGGGGGTACCGGGAGGGGGTCCTGGGTGCAGGGATGGGGGTACCGGGTGCAGGGGGGGGTCCCCGGGAGGGGGTCCTGGGTGCAGGGATGGGGGTACCGGGAGGGGGTCCTGGGTGCAGGGATGGGGGTACCGGGAGGGGGTCCTGGGTGCAGGGATGGGGGTACCGGGAGGGGGTCCTGGGTGCAGGGATGGGGGTCCTGGGTGCAGGGATGGGGGTACCGGGAGGGGGTCCTGGGTGCAGGGATTGGGGTACCGGGTGCAGGGGGGGGAGCCCGGGAGGGGGTCCTGATTGGGGGAGGGGGGGGGGGAACCGGGAAGTTCCTGGGGAGGGGTCCTAGGGGTCAAGAGGCCTCGGGGGGGCATCCCTGGGGGGTTCCGGGGTGTCTCGGGGGGTCCCTGGGGGGGGGGGGTCCCGGTGTCTTACCCGCCGCAGCGGCGGCTCCGCGCGGGGGGGGGGCGGTGACTCAGCAGCGCGGGAGCGAGGCCCCGCCCCCTGTGACGTCATCGTCGCGCTCGCCACGCCCCCCTCCCCGGTCCCCCCGCCGCCGTAAGAGTCCCCGGGACTGAGCGGAGGGACCCCAGGGACCCCAGGGACCCCAGTAACACCAGTGACACCAGTAAGAGGCCCCGGAACAGAGGGGAGGGACACCAGTGACACCAGTAACACCAGTGACACCACTAAGAGGCCCCAGGACAGAGGCCCAGGGACCCCAGTGACACCAGTGACACCAGTAAGAGGCCCCAGGACAGAGGCCCAGGGACACCAGTGACACCAGTGACACCACTAAGAGGCCCCAGGACAGAGGCCCAGGGACACCAGTGACACCAGTGACACCAGTAAGAGGCCCCAGGACAGAGGCCCAGGGACACCAGTGACACCAGTGACACCACTAAGAGGCCCCAGGACAGAGGCCCAGGGACCCCAGTGACACCAGTGACACCAGTAAGAGGCCCCGGAACACAGGGGAGGGACCCCAGTGACACCAGTAACACCAGTGACACCAGTAAGAGGCCCCAGGACAGAGGCCCAGGGACCCCAGTAACACCAGTGACACCAGTGATACCAGTAAGAGGCCCCAGGACAGAGGGGAGGGACACCAGTGACACCAGTGACACTAGTAAGAGGCCCCGGAACACAGGGGAGGGACCCCAGTGACACCAGTAACACCAGTGACACCAGTAAGAGGCCCCAGGACAGAGGCCCAGGGACCCCAGTAACACCAGTGACACCAGTAAGAGGCCCCAGGACAGAGGGGAGGGACACCAGTGACACCAGTGACACCAGTAAGAGGCCCCGGAACAGAGGGGAGGGACCCCAGTGACACCAGTAACACCAGTGACACCAGTAAGAGGCCCCAGGACAGAGGCCCAGGGACACCAGTAACACCAGTAACACCAGTGATACCAGTAGGAGGCCCCGGGACAGAGGCCCAGTGACACCAGTGACACCAGTAACACCAGTGACACAAGTAAGAGTCCCCAGGACAGAGGGGAGGGACCCCAGGGACCCCAGTAACACCAGTGACACCAGTAAGAGGCCCCGGGACAGAGGCCCAGGGACCCCAGTAACACCAGTGACACCAGTAAGAGGCCCCGGGACAGAGGCCCAGGGACCCCAGTAACACCAGTGACACCAGTAAGAGGCCCTGGGACAGAGACTCAGTGACCCCAGTAACACCAGTGACACCAGTGACACCAGTAACACCAGTAACACCAGTGACACCAGTAAGAGTCCCCGGGACAGAGGCCCAGGGACCCCAGTAACACCAGTAACACCAGTGATACCAGTAAGAGGCCCCGGGACAGAGGCCCAGGGACCCCAGTAACACCAGTAACACCAGTGATACCAGTAAGAGGCCCCGGGACAGAGGCCCAGGGACACCAGTGACACCAGTAAGAGTCCCTGGAACAGAGGGGAGGGACACCAGTGACACCAGTGACACCAGTGACACCACTAAGAGGCCCTGGGACAGAGGCCCAGTGACACCAGTGACACCAGTAAGAGTCCTCGGAACAGAAGGGAGGGACACCAGTGACACCAGTGACACCAGTGGCACCAGTGACACCACTAAGAGGCCCTGGATCAGAGGGGAGGGACCCCAGTAACACCAGTGACACCAGTAAGAGGCCCCAGGAGAGAGACCCAGAGACACCAGTAACACCAGTGACACCAGCAAGAGGTCCTGGGACAGAGGCCCAGTGACACCAGGGAGAGTCCCCCCAGTGACATCAGTGACACCAGGGAGAGTCCCAGTGACACCAGTGACACCCCCAGTGTGCTCTCCAGTGACACCAGTGACACCAGGGAGAGTCCCAGTGACACCAGTGACACTGAGGAGAGTCCCCCCAGTGACACCAGTGTCACCAGTGACACCAGGGAGAGTCCCAGTAACACCAGTGACACCCCCAGTGTGCTCTCCAGTGACACCAGTGACACCAGTGAGAGTCCCAGTGACACTAGTGAGAGTCCCAGTGACACCAGGGAGAGTCCCCCCAGTGACACCAGTGACACCCCCAGTGTGCTCTCCAGTGACACCAGTGACACCAGTGAGAGTCCCAGTGACACCAGGGAGAGTCCCCCCAGTGACACCAGTGTCACCAGTGACACCAGGGAGAGTCCCAGTAACACCAGTGACACCCCCAGTGTGCTCTCCAGTGACACCAGTGACACCAGTGAGAGTCCCAGTGACACCAGGGAGAGTCCCCCCAGTGACACCAGTGGCACCAGTGACACCAGGGAGAGTCCCCTCAGTGACACCAGTTACACCAGGGAGAGTCCTCCCAGTGACACCAGTGGCACCAGTGACACCAGGGAGAGTCCCAGTGACACCAGTGACACTGGGGAGAGTCCCCTCAGTGACACCAGTGGCACCAGTGACACCAGGGAGAGTCCCAGTGACACCAGGGAGAGTCCCCTCAGTGACACCAGTGGCACCAGTGACACCAGGGAGAGTCCCCTCAGTGACACCGATGTCACCAGTTACACCAGGGAGAGTCCTCCCAGTGACACCAGTGGCACCAGTGACACCAGGGAGAGTCCCAGTGACACCAGTGTCACCAGTGGCACCAGGGAGAGTCCCCCCAGTGACACCAATGAGCAATCCCAGTGACACCAGTGACACCAGCCACCCCGGTGACACCAATGACACCCGTGAGAGTCCCAGTGCCACCAGTGCCACCAGTGCTCCCTCCCAGTGTGCCCCCCATGTTCTCCCCGTGCCACCAGTGCCACCAGCATGCATCCCAGTGTGTCCCTCATGTCCCCCTTCCCAGTGCCACCAGTATGTCCCCCCAGTGGCCCCCAGTCCCCCCAGTGGCCCTGCCCAGTCCCCTCGTGCCGGGGGGGCAGCTCCAAAAAACCAGCCCTCCCAGCAACTGGGATAACTGGGACCAGACTGGGATAGGATGGGACTGGGATAACTGGGACCAGACTGGGATAGGACTGGGATAACTGGGACCAGGCTGGGATAGGACTGGGATAACTGGGACCAGACTGGGATAGGATGGGACTGGGATAACTGGGACCAGACTGGGATAGGATGGGACTGGGATAACTGGGACCAGACTGGGATAGGACTGGGATAACTGGGACCAGACTGGGATAGGATGGGACTGGGATAACTGGGACCAGACTGGGATGGGACTGGGATAACTGGGACCAGACTGGGATGGGACTGGGATAACTGGGACCAGACTGGGATGAGACTGGGATAACTGGGACCAGACTGGGATAGGACTGGGATAACTGGGACCAGACTGGGATAGGACTGGGATAACTGGGACCAGACTAGGATAGGATAGGATGGGACTGGAATAACAGACACCAGACTGGGATAGGACTGGGATAACTGGGACTGGGATAACTGGAACCAGACTGGGATGGGACTGGGATAATTGGGAACAGACTGGGATAGGATGGGACTGGGATAACTGGGACCAGACTGGGATGGGACTGGGATAACTGGGACCAGACTGGGATGGGACTGGGATAATTGGGACCAGACTGGGATAGGATGGGACTGGGAGAACTGGGACTGGACTGGGATGGGACTGGGATAATTAGGACTGGGCTGGACTGGAATAGGATGGGATGGGACACCAGTGGCAACTGGGATGGGATGGGACTGGGAAAGTAGGGACTGGGATTGATGGGAAGGGGCCAAGGATGGGGACAGCGAGTGGTGGGACGGGGACTGGGGCAAGGGCAGGGATGACAATGGGGACTGGGATGGGATGGAATGGACTGGATGGACTGGGATGGGATGGACTGGACTGGATGGACTGGGATGGGATGGACTGGACTGGATGGACTGGGATGGAATGGGCTGGGATGGATGGGATGGACTGGGATGGACTGGGATGGATGGGATGGACTGGGATGGGATGGACGGGATGGACTGGGGCGGACAGGATGGGCTGGGATGGACAGGGACAGACTGGATGGATTGGGATGGACGGGGACTGGGATTGCTTGGGATTTACTGGGACGGACTGGGATGGACAGGGACAGACTGGATGGATTGGGATGGACGGGGACTGGGATTGCTTGGGATTTACTGGGACAGACTGGGATGGACAGGGACAGACTGGATGGATTGGGATGGACGGGGGCTGGGATTGCTTGGGATTTACTGGGACGGACTGGGATGGGGACTGGGATGGACTGGGGTGGACTGGGATGGACGGACTGGGGTCTGGCCGCTCAGCCCCATCCTCTATGGGGCCGAGACCTCTTCCTATGGGGCAGGGACCCACCCCATGGGGCAGCCCCCCCCCCCAACCATGGGGCAGGGACCCCCTTCGATGGAACTGGGACCTCCCTCTCCCTTCCACCTCCTCCTCCCCTTCACTTCCGCCCGGCTTTGTCTCTACTTCCGGTGCTTTGCCCTTTCCAAATATGGCGACAACACACATTGCCCGGCCGCGTCTCCACTTCCGGCGACGTCCCCGTCTCCAAAATGGCGGCGGTACTACACACCAGGCCACTTCCGCCCGGCCGCGTCTCCACTTCCGGCGACGTGCCCGTCTCCAAAATGGCGGCGGTACTATAGACCAGGCCACTTCCGCCCGGCCGCGCCTCCACTTCCGGCGCCGTGCCCGTCTCCAAGATGGCGGCGGCGAGCGGTGGTGCCGGTCCCGGTGCCGGTCCCGGTGGCGCCCGGCATGAAGGGGGGCGGGGGGGGTACGACGAGCCATGAGGGAGGGGGGAGGGTGCGGGGCCGCGTCCTGGCGGCCTGGAACAGCGTCAGATACGGTGAGGAGGGAGGGGAACCGGGGGGGTAGAATGGGAAGCCGGGGGGGGGGGGGGGGGGTTGAACCGGGAACTTGGGGGGGGGGGGTAACGGGAATTTGGGGGGGGGGAAGGGGCTGGAAACCGCGAACTGGGGTGGGAATGGGGGGAACACCGTAATTTTGGGGTCTGGGAATGGTGGAGGGGGAACTTGAGGTGATGAATGGGAAGAGGAAGGGGAGGGGGGCAGGAATGGGGGGTTGGGGGTCCCCTTTTTCGGGGGTGGGGGTCTCGGTTTGACACCCCCCCCCCCCCCCCCAAGGCTGGACTCTGCGCTCGAGGCCCCGGTTGAGCCGAGTGGCCCCCCTGCACCTCCTGGGGCGCCGCTACCGCCCCGACAGCCACGGTGAGGGCTGGGGGGGGGTGCTTGGAGGGGTTTTGGGGGGCCTGGAAGGGGTTGGGGGGACTCAGGGTGGGAATTGAGGGGAATGGGGGGTCTGGAGGGGGTTTGGGGGGGCCTGGAAGGGATTTGGGGGGCTGGAGGGGGAATTAAGGGACTTGGAGGGGGCTGGAGGGAGGATTTGGGGGGGCTCGAGGGGCCTGGAGGAGGAATTGAGGGGAATGGGGGGGCTGGAGGGAGGGTTTGGGGGGTGTTCAGCGGGGCTGGAGGGGGTTTGGGGGGCCTGGAAGGGGTTTGGGGGGCTGGAGGGAGGGTTTGGGGGGCTCGAAGGGCCTGGGGGGGGAATTGAGGGGAATGGGGGGGCTGGAGGGAGGATTTGGGGGGTGTTCAGGGGGGCTGGAGGGGGGCTGGGGGGCCTGGAAGGGATTTGAGGGGCTGGAGGGGGAATTAAGGGGCTTGGGGGGGGCCTGGAGGGAGGCTTTGGGGGGTGCTTGAAGGGCCTGGGGTGGGAATTGAGGGGAATGGGGGGGCTGGAGGGAGGGTTTGGGGGGGATTCAGGGGGTCTGGAGGGAGTTTGGGGGGCCTGGAAGGGATTTGGGGGGCTGGAGGGGGAATTAAGGGGCTTAGGGGGGGCTGGAGGGAGGGTTTGGGGGGTTTCAAAGGGCCTGGGGGCGGAATTGAGGGGAATGGGGGGGCTGGAGGGAGGATTTGGGGGGTGTTCAGGGGGGCTGGAGGGGGTTTGGGGGGCCTGGAAGGGATTTGGGGGGCTGGAGGGGGAATTAAGGGGCTTGGGGGGGGCTGGAGGGAGGGTTTGGGGGGGCTCGAGGGGCCTGGAGGTGGAATTGAGGGGAATGGGGGGGCTGGAGGGAGGATTTGGGGGGTGTTCAGGGGGTCTGGAGGGGGTTTGGGGGGCCTGGAAGGGGTTTGGGGGGCTGGAGGGAGGGTTTGGGGCGTCTCGAAGGGCCTGGGGGCGGAATTGAGGGGAATGGGGGGGCTGGAGGGAGGATTTGGGGGGTGTTCAGGGGGGCTGGAGGGGGTTTGGGGGGCTTGGAAGGGATTTAGGGGGCTGGAGGGGGAATTGAGGGGCAGGGGGAGCTTTAGGGGTCCAGGAAGAGATTTAGAGGCTCAGGGGAAGGTTTTAGGGGTCCAGGAGGAGGTTTTAGGGGTCCAGGGGAAGATTTAGGGGTCCAGGAGGAGGTTTAGAGGCTCAGGAGGAGGTTTTACGGGTCCAGGAGGAGGTTTTAGAGGTGCAAGGGGAGGTTTAGAGGCTCAGGAGGCAGTTTTAGGGGTCCAGGGGAGGTTTGGGGTCCAGGAGGAGGTTTAGAGGTTCAGGGGGAGCTTTAGGGGTCCAGGGGGAGGTTTAAGGGGTCTAGAAGGAGCTTTAGGGGTCCAGGGGGAGGTTTAAGGGGTCTAGAAGGAGGTTTAGGGGTCCAGGAGGAGGTTTAGGGGTCCAGGAGGAGGTTTAGGGGTCCAGGAGGAGGTTTTACGGGTCCAGGAGGAGGTTTTAGAGGTCCAAGGGGAGGTTTAGAGGCTCAGGAGGCAGTTTTAGGGGTCCAGGAGGAGCTTTAGGGGTCATGTGGAGGTTTTGGGGTCCAGGAGGAGCTTTAGAGGCTCAGGGAGAGCTTTAGGGGTCCGGGAGGAGGTTTAAGGGTCCAGGAGGAGGTTTAGAGGCTCAGGAGGCGGTTTTAGGGGTCCAAGGGAGGTTTAGGGGTTCAGGGGGAGCTTTAAGGTTCCAGGAGGAGATTTGGGGTCCAGGGGGAGGTTTAGGGGTCCAGGGGAAGGTTTTGGGTTCCAGGAGGAGCTTTAGGTCTCCAGAGGGAGGTTTAGGGGTCCAGGAGGAGCTTTAGAGGCTCGGGAGGAGGTTTAGGGGTTCCGGAGGAGGTTTTAGGGGTCCGGTGGAATATTTAGGAGTCCAGGAGGAGATTTTGGGGTCCAGGAGGAGGTTTTAGGGGTTCACGAGGAGCTTTAGAGGCTCGAGAGGAGGTTTAGGGGTCCAGGGGTTGGTTTTAGGGGTCCAGTGGAATATTTAGAGGTCCAGGAGGAGATTTTGGGGTCCAGGAGGAGATTTAGAGGTCCAGGAGGAGGTTTTGGGGTCCTGGAGGAGCTTTAGAGGCTCGGGAGGAGGTTTAGGGGTCCAGGGGTTGGTTTTAGGGTTCCAGTGGAATATTTAGGGGTCCAGGAGGAGATTTTGGGGTCCAGGACGAGGTTTAGAGGCTCAGGAGGAGGTTTTATGAGTCCAGGAGGAGCTTTAGGGTTCCGGGAGGAGGTTTAGGGGTCCAGGGGTTGGTTTTAGGGGTCCAGTGGAATATTTAGGGGTCCAGTGGAATATTTAGGGATCCAGGAGGAGTTTTTGGGGTCCAGGAAGAGGTTTTAGGGATCCACGTGGAGCTTTAGGTCTCCAGGAGGAGGTTTAGAGGCTCGGGAGGAGTTTTAGGGATCCAGGGGGTGGTTATAGGGGTCCAGTGGACTATTTAGGGGTCCAGGAGGAGAATTTGGGGTCCACAAGGAGGTTTTAGGGGTCCAGGAGGAGGTTTTGGGGTCCAGGAGGAGCTTTAGAGGCTCGGGAGGAGGTTTAGGGGTCCAGGGGGTGGTTTTAGGGGTCCAGTGGAATATTTAGGGGTCCAGGAGGAGATTTTGGGGTCCAGGACGAGGTTTTAGGGTCCAGGAGGAGCTTTAGAGGCTCGGGAGGAGGTTTAGGGGTCCAGGGGTTGGTTTTAGGGGTCCAGTGGAATATTTAGGGGTCCAGGAGGAGATTTTGGGGTCTAGGAGGAGGTTTAGAGGCTCATGAGGAGGTTTTATGAGTCCAGGAGGAGCTTTAGGGTTCCGGGAGGAGGTTTAGGGGTCCAGGGGTTGGTTTTAGGGGTCCTGTGGAATATTTTGGGGTCCAGGAGGAGATTTAGATGTCCAGGAGGAGGTTTTGGGGTCCTGGAGGAGGTTTAGAGGCTCGGGAGGAGGTTTAGGGGTCCAGGAGGAGCTTTAGAGGCTCGGGAGTAGGTTTAGGGGTCCAGGGGTTGGTTTTAGGGGTCCAGTGGAATATTTAGAGGCTCAGGAAGAGATTTTGGGGTCCAGGAGGAGATTTAGAGGTCCAGGAGAAGGTTTTGGGGTCTGGGAGGAGGTTTAGAGGCTCAGGAGGAGACTTGATGGGTCCAGGAGGAGCTTTAGGGTTCTGGGAGGAGAATTAGGGGTTCAGGGGTTGGTTTTAGGGGTCCAGTGGAAAATTTAGGGATCCAGGAGAAGATTTTGGGGTCCACGAGGAGGTTTTGGGGTTCCACGAGGAGCTTTCGGGCTCCAGGAGGAGCTTTAGAGGCTCGGGAGGAGGTTTAGGGGTCCAGGGGTTGGTTTTAGGCGTCCTGGAGGAGATTTTGGGGTCCAGGAGGAGATTTTGGGGTTCCACGAGGAGGTTTTAGGGGTTCCACGAGGAGCTTTCGGGCTCCAGGAGGAGCTTTAGAGGCTCGGGAGGAGGTTTAGGGGTCCAGGGGATGGTTTTAGGGTTCCAGTGGAATATTTAGGGGTCCAGGAAGAGATTTTCGGGTCCAGGAGGAGGTTTGGAGGCTCGGGAGGAGGTTTAGGGGTCCAGGGGTTGGTTTTAGGGGTCCAGTGGAAAATTTAGGGATCCAGGAGGAGATTTTGGGGTCCAGGAGGAGGTTTTGGGGTTCCACGAGGAGCTTTCGGGCTCCAGGAGGAGCTTTAGAGGCTCGGGAGGAGGTTTAGGGGTCCAGCGGGTGGTTTTAGGGTTCCAGTGGAATATTTAGGGGTCCAGGAGGAGATTTTGGGGTTCCACGAGGAGGTTTTGGGGTTCCACGAGGAGGTTTTAGGGGTTCCACGTGGAGCTTTCGGGCTCCAGGAGGAGCTTTAGGGGCTCGGGAGGAGGTTTAAGGCTCCAGGTGGAGGTTTAGAAGCTCGGGGAGAGGTTGGGAGTTTGGGGGGGTTTGGGGGGTGGGGGGGGGGGGGTGTGTTTTTTGGGGTTCGCGGGTGCTATTTTTGGGGTTCCCCCCCTTTCCCAGAGGAGCTGGCTCTGTTCCGGGGGGATTTCTCCTCGCGGCTCTGGCTGACGTACCGGCGAGCGTTCCCGGCGCTGCCGGGGTCCCCCTGGAGCACCGACTGCGGCTGGGGCTGCACCCTCCGCTGCGCCCAGATGCTGCTGGGACAGGCCCTGGTCCTGCACCTGCTGGGGCGCGGTGAGGAACCCCAAAAACCTCGGGGGGGGACCCCGAAACTTAGAGGGGACCCCGAAGCCTAAGGAGGGTGGGGGTAGGAGCTGAGAGAGGGGCTCAAACCCCATGGAGGCACCGAAACCCCAAGGAAAAGGGGGAGCTAGGAAAGGGAGGAGCTAGGAGCTCGTCCTGCACCTGCTGGGGCGCGGTGAGGAACCCCAAAAACCTCGGGGGGGGACCCCGAAACTTAGAGGGGACCCCGAAGTCTAAGGAGGGTGGGGGCAGGAGGTGAGAGAGGGGCTCAAAAGCCATGGAGGCACCGAAACCCTAAGGAAACCCCCAAAAGCTCAAGGGAAAAGGGGAGCCAAGTGCTCATCTTGTGTGTTTTGGGGTGTAGGGGGACCCCGAAACCAAAGGGGGGACCCCAAAGCTTAGGGGGGACCCCAAAACCTGGGGAGGGTGGAGCAGGAGCTGAGAGAGGGGCTCAAAACCCATGGAGACCCCAAAACCCCAAGGAAAAGGGGGAGGTAGGAAAGGGGGGAGCTAGGAGCTCGTCCTGCACCTCCTGGGGCGCGGTGAGGAACCCCAAAAACCTCGGGGGGGACCCCGAAACTTAGAGGGGACCCCGAAGTCTAAGGAGGGTGGGGGTAGGAGCTGAGAGAGGGGCTCAGAACCCATGGAGACACCGAAACCCTAAGGGAACCCCCAAAAGCTCAAGGGAAAAGGGGAGCCAAGTGCTCATCTTGTGTGTTTTGGGGTGTAGGGGGACCCCGAAAGCAAACGGGGGACCCCAAAGGTTAGAGGGGACCCCGAAACCTGGGGAGGGTGGAGCAGGAGCTGAGAGAGGGGCTCAGAACCCATGGAGACACCGAAACCCCAAGGAAAAGGGGGAGCTAGGAAAGGGGGGAGCTAGGAGCTCGTCCTGCACCTCCTGGGGCGCGGTGAGGAACCCCAAAAACCTCGGGGGGGGACCCCGAAACTTAGAGGGGACCCCGAAGTCTAAGGAGGGTGGGGGCAGGAGGTGAGAGAGGGGCTCAAACCCCATGGAGGCACCGAAACCCCAAGGAAAAGGGGGAGGTAGGAAAGGGGGGAGCTAGGAGCTCGTCCTGCACCTCCTGGGGCGCGGTGAGGAACCCCAAAAACCTCGGGGGGGGACCCCGAAACTTAGAGGGGACCCCGAAGCCTAAGGAGGGTGGGGGTAGGAGGTGAGAGAGGGGCTCAAAAGCCATGGAGATACCCAAAACCCTAAGGAAAAGGGGGAGCTAGGAAAGGAGGGAGCTAGGAGCTCGTCCTGCACCTCCTGGGGCGCGGTGAGGAACCCCAAAAACCTCGGGGGGGGACCCCGAAACTTAGAGGGGACCCCGAAGCCTAAGGAGGGTGGGGGTAGGAGCTGAGAGAGGGGCTCAGAACCCATGGAGGCACCGAAACCCCAAGGAAAAGGGGGAGCTAGGAAAGGGGGGAGCTAGGAGCTCGTCCTGCACCTGCTGGGGCGCGGTGAGGAACCCCAAAAACCTCGGGGGGGGACCCCGAAACTTAGAGGGGACCCCGAAGCCTAAGGAGGGTGGGGGTAGGAGCTGAGAGAGGGGCTCAGAACCCATGGAGACACCGAAACCCTAAGGGAACCCCCAAAAGCTCAAGGGAAAAGGGGAGCCAAGTGCTCATCTTGTGTGTTTTGGGGTGTAGGGGGACCCCGAAAGCAAACGGGGGACCCCAAAGGTTAGAGGGGACCCCAAAACCTGGGGAGGGTGGAGCAGGAGCTGAGAGAGGGGCTCAAAACCCAAGGAGACCCCAAAACCCCAAGGAAAAGGGGGAGCTAGGAAAGGGAGGAGCTAGGAGCTCGTCCTGCACCTCCTGGGGCGCGGTGAGGAACCCCAAAAACCTCGGGGGGGGACCCCGAAACTTAGAGGGGACCCCGAAGTCTAAGGAGGGTGGGGGTAGGAGCTGAGAGAGGGGCTCAAAAGCCATGGAGACCCCAAAACCCCAAGGAAAAGGGGGAGCTAGGAAAGGGAGGAGCTAGGAGCTCGTCCTGCACCTCCTGGGGCACGGTGAGGAACCCCAAAAACCTCGGGGGGGGACCCCGAAACTTAGAGGGGACCCCGAAGCTTAAGGAGGGTGGGGGTAGGAGCTGAGAGAGGGGCTCAAAAGCCATGGAGACCCCAAAACCCCAAGGAAAAGGGGGAGCTAGGAAAGAGGGGAGCTAGGAGCTCGTCCTGCACCTCCTGGGGCGCGGTGAGGAACCCCAAAAACCTCGGGGGGGGACCCCGAAACTTAGAGGGGACCCCGAAGCTTAAGGAGGGTGGGGGTAGGAGCTGAGAGAGGGGCTCAAAAGCCATGGAGACACCGAAACCCTAAGGAAAAGGGAGAGCTAGGAAAGGGGGGAGCTAGGAGCTCGTCCTGCACCTCCTGGGGCGCGGTGAGGAACCCCAAAAACCTCGGGGGGGGACCCCGAAACTTAGAGGGGACCCCGAAGTCTAAGGAGGGTGGGGGTAGGAGCTGAGAGAGGGGCTCAGAACCCATGGAGACACCGAAACCCTAAGGGAACCCCCAAAAGCTCAAGGGAAAAGGGGAGCCAAGTGCTCATCTTGTGTGTTTTGGGGTGTAGGGGGACCCCGAAAGCAAACGGGGGACCCCAAAGGTTAGAGGGGACCCCGAAACCTGGGGAGGGTGGAGCAGGAGGTGACAGAGGGGCTCAGAACCCATGGAGGCACCGAAACCCCAAGGAAAAGGGGGAGCTAGGAAAGGGGGGAGCTAGGAGCTCGTCCTGCACCTCCTGGGGCGCAGTGAGGAACCCCAAAAACCTCGGGGGGGACCCCGAAACTTAGAGGGGACCCCGAAGTCTAAGGAGGGTGGGGGTAGGAGCTGAGAGAGGGGCTCAAACCCCATAGAGGCACCGAAACCCTAAGGAAACCCCCAAAAGCTCAAGGGAAAAGGGGAGCCAAGTGCTCATCTTGTGTGTTTTGGGGTGTAGGGGGTCCCCAAAACCAAAGGGGGGACCCCAAAGCTTAGGGGGGACCCCAAAACCTGGGGAGGGTGGAGCAGGAGCTGAGAGAGGGGCTCAAACCCCATGGAGACCCCAAAACCCCAAGGAAAAGGGGGAGGTAGGAAAGGGGGGAGCTAGGAGCTCGTCCTGCACCTCCTGGAGCGCGGTGAGGAACCCCAAAAACCTCGGGGGGGACCCCAAAGCTTAGGGGGGACCCCAAAACCTGGGGAGGGTGGAGCAGGAGCTGAGAGAGGGGCTCAAACCCCATGGAGACCCCAAAACCCCAAGGAAAAGGGGGAGGTAGGAAAGGGGGGAGCTAGGAGCTCGTCCTGCACCTCCTGGGGCGCGGTGAGGAACCCCAAAAACCTCGGGGGGGGACCCCGAAACTTAGAGGGGACCCCGAAGTCTAAGGAGGGTGGGGGTAGGAGCTGAGAGAGGGGCTCAAACCCCATGGAGGCACCGAAACCCCAAGGAAAAGGGGGAGCTAGGAAAGGGGGGAGCTAGGAGCTCGTCCTGCACCTCCCGGGGCGCAGTGAGGAACCCCAAAAACCTCGGGGGGGGACCCCGAAACTTAGAGGGGACCCCGAAGCCTAAGGAGGGTGGGGGTAGGAGCTGAGAGAGGGGCTCAAAAGCCATGGAGATACCCAAAACCCTAAGGAAACCCCCAAAAGCTCAAGGGAAAAGGGGAGCCAAGTGCTCATCTTGTGTGTTTTGGGGTGTAGGGGGACCCCGAAACCAAAGGGGGGACCCCAAAGCTTAGGGAGGACCCCAAAACCTGGGGAGGGTGGAGCAGGAGCTGAGAGAGGGGCTCAAAACCCAAGGAGACCCCAAAACCCCAAGGAAAAGGGGGAGCTAGGAAAGGGGGGAGCTAGGAGCTCGTCCTGCACCTCCTGGGGCGTGGTGAGGAACCCCAAAAACCTCGGGGGGGGACCCCGAAACTTAGAGGGGACCCCGAAGTCTAAGGAGGGTGGGGGCAGGAGGTGAGAGAGGGGCTCAAACCCCATGGAGGCACCGAAACCCCAAGGAAAAGGGGGAGCTAGGAAAGGGAGGAACTAGGAGCTCGTCCTGCACCTCCTGGGGCGCGGTGAGGAACCCCAAAAACCTCGGGGGGGGACCCCGAAACTTAGAGGGGACCCCGAAGTCTAAGGAGGGTGGGGGTAGGAGCTGAGAGAGGGGCTCAAAAGCCATGGAGATACCCAAAACCCTAAGGAAACCCCCAAAAGCTCAAGGGAAAAGGGGAGCCAAGTGCTCATCTTGTGTGTTTTGGGGTGTAGGGGGACCCCGAAACCAAAGGGGGGACCCCAAAGCTTAGGGAGGACCCCAAAACCTGGGGAGGGTGGAGCAGGAGCTGAGAGAGGGGCTCAAAACCCAAGGAGACCCCAAAACCCCAAGGAAAAGGGGGAGCTAGGAAAGGGGGGAGCTAGGAGCTCGTCCTGCACCTCCTGGGGCGCGGTGAGGAACCCCAAAAACCTCGGGGGGGGACCCCGAAACTTAGAGGGGACCCCGAAGTCTAAGGAGGGTGGGGGTAGGAGCTGAGAGAGGGGCTCAAACCCCATAGAGGCACCGAAACCCTGAGGAAACCCCCAAAAGCTCAAGGGAAAAGGGGAGCCAAGTGCTCATCTTGTGTGTTTTGGGGTGTAGGGGGTCCCCAAAACCAAAGGGGGGACCCCAAAGCTTAGGGGGGACCCCGAAACCTGGGGAGGGTGGGGGCAGGAGCTGAGAGAGGGGCTCAAAACCCAAGGAGACTCCAAAACCCCAAGGAAAAGGGGGGACCCAGGGGCTCATCCTGCATCTCTTGGGGTGTGGGGAGGACCCCAAAAGTGGGAGGGGGACCCCGAAAACTAGGGGGGGGACCCCAAAATCAGGGCGGGACACCCTAAAAACCGGGATGGCAACCTAGGGCAACCCCAAAACTTGGAGGAAAGCCCGAACCTCCAAGGAAAGGGGGGGGCTAGGGGCTCGTCTTGCATCTCTGGGGGCTTGGGGGGAACCCCGAAACTGGGGGTGACCCCAAAAAAATGGAGGGGACCCCGAAACCCCCTCTGACTCCCCTTTTTCCCCCCCTGTCTCCAGACTGGATGTGGCCGGAGGCGCTGGTGGAGCCGGAGCCCGGGTGGCGGTGGATGAAGGAGCCCCGGGATGGGCCTGGGCCCCCCAGTTTGGCTCCGGGGCCCCCCAGTTTGGCTCCGGGACCCCCCAGTTTGGCTCCGGGGCCCCCCAGTTTGGTCCCAGGAGCCACCAGGACGGAGCCAGGATCCACTGGAACGTCACCAGGATCCCTTGGGATGTCACCAGGACGTATCGGGGCGTCACCGGAACCCTCTGAAACGTCTCCAGGAACCCCCGGGATGGAGACGGGATCACCCGGAACGTCACCGGGACACCTCGGGATGTCACCGGGACCCTCTGGAATGTCGCCGGGACACCTCGGGATGTCCCCGGGACCACCTGGAACGTCACCGGGACACCTCGGGATGTCACCGGGACCCTCTGGATCGTCACCAGGACCTGGGATGTCACCGAAACCCCATGGGATGTTGCCAGGACCCCCTGGAACATCACCGGGACACCTCAGGATGTCACCGGGACCCTCTGGATCGTCACTAGGACCTGGGATGTCACTGAAACCCCATGGGATGTTGCCGGGACCCCCTGGATCATCACCGGGACACCTCAGGATGTCACCGGGACCCTCTGGAACGTCACCGGGACACCTCAGGATGTCACCGGGACCACCTGGAACGTCACCGGGACACCTCAGGATGTCACCGGGACCACCTGGAACGTCACCAGGACACCTCGGGATGTCACCAGGACCCTCTGGATCATCACCAGGACCTGGGATGTCATCGAGACCCTCTGGGACGTCACCAGGATCGCCTGGAACATCACCGGGAGATCTCAGGATGTCACCGGGACCCTCTGGGATGGCACCAGGACCTGGGATGTCACCGAAACCCCATGGGATGTCGCCAGGACCCCCTGGAACATCACTGGGACACCTTAGGATGTCACCAGGACCCTCTGGAATGTCACCAGGACACCTCAATATGTCACCAGGATCGCCTGAAACATCACCAAGACACCTCAGGATGTCACCAGGACCCTCTGGGACGTCACCGGGAACCCCTGGAACATCACCAGGACACACCAGGATGTCACCAGGACCTCGGATGTCACCAGGATCACCTGGAACGTCACCAGGACATCTCAGGATGTCACCAGGACCTTCTAGGATGTCACCGGGACACTCCAGAACATCACCAGGACGCCCTGGGATGTCACCGGGACACTCCGGAGTGTCACCGGCACCCCCTGGGATGTCACCGGGACACTCCAGAGCGTCACTGGTACACTCCAGAGAGTCACCGGGACCCCTTGGAACATCACCGGGACACTCCAGAATGTCACCAGGACCCCCTGGAATGTCACGGGGACACTCTGGAGAGTCACCGGGACCCCCTGGAACATCACCAGGACGCCCTGGAACGTCACCGGGACGCTCCGGAGAGTCACCAGGACCCCTTGGAACGTCACCGGAACACTCCAGAGCGTCACCAGGACCCCCTGGAACATCACCAGGACACTCTGGAGACTCACCAGGACCCCCTGGGATGTCACCGGGACACTCCGGAGAGTCACCAGGACCTCCTGGGACGTCACCGGGACGCTCTGGAGAGTCACCAGGACCCCCTGGAACGTCACCAAGACCCCCTGGAACATCACCGGGACACTCCGGAGAGTCACCAGGACCCCCTGGGATGTCACCAGGACCCCCTGGAACATCACTGGGACACTCCGGAGGGTCACCAGGACCCCCTGGAACATCACCAGGACCCCCTGGAACATCACCAGGACCCCCTGGAACGTCACCGGGACACTCCAGAATGTCACCAGGACCCCCTGGAACGTCACTGGGACCCCCTGGAACGTCACCGGGACACTCCAGAATGTCACCAGGACCCCCTGGAACGTCACTGGGACCCCCTGGAATGTCACTGGGACACTCCAGAATGTCACCAGGACCCCCTGGAACGTCACTGGGACCCCCTGGAACGTCACCGGGACACTCCAGAATGTCACCAGGACCCCCTGGAACGTCACTGGGACCCCCTGGAACGTCACTGGGACACTCCAGAATGTCACCAGGACCCCCTGGAACGTCACTGGGACCCCCTGGAACGTCACCGGGACACTCCGGAGGGTCACCAGGACCCCCTGGGATGTCACCAGGACCCCCTGGAACGTCACCGGGACACTCCAGAATGTCACCAGGACCCCCTGGAACGTCACTGGGACCCCCTGGAACGTCACTGGGACACTCCAGAATGTCACCAGGACCCCCCTGGAACATCACCGGGACACTCCGGAGAGTCACCAGGACCCCCTGGGATGTCACCAGGACCCCCTGGAACATCACCGGGACACTCCGGAGGGTCACCAGGACCCCCTGAGATGTCACCAGGACCCCCTGGAACGTCACTGGGACCCCCTGGAACGTCACTGGGACCCCCTGGAACGTCACTGGGACACTCCAGAATGTCACCAGGACCCCCTGGAACGTCACCGGGACACTCCGGAGAGTCACCAGGACCCCCTGGAACATCACCGGGACACTCCGGAGAGTCACCAGGACCCCCTGCGACGTCGCCGGCGTCGCCTCCGGTGGCTCCGATCCCTGCCGGGACAGAGCCGGGTCGCTCCCCTTCTCCCCGCGTCCCCCCGTTGTCCCCCCAGGACGCCGAGCGGCGTCACCGCGCCATCCTGACCTGGTTCGCCGACCGCCCCGGCGCTCCCTTCGGCATCCATCGCCTGGTGGAGCTGGGCCGCGGCGCTGGCAAGAAAGCCGGAGATTGGTACGGCCCCTCGCTCGTCGCCCACATCCTACGGTGAGCGGGTTGGGGGGGGGCCGGGGGGCTTGGGGACCCTCCTCCTCCTCCTCCTCATTCCGGGGGTGCCGGGACCCCCCCGATTTGGTTTTTATCCCCGTTTGGCGCAGGAAGGCGGTGGAATCGTGCTCGGAGACGCGCGGCCTCTCCGTCTACGTCTCCCAGGACGGCACCGGTAAGCGCCGGATTCGGTTTTAGGGGGTTCGGGATCTTGGGGGGGGGGGGGGGGGGGGGGGCAGCTGTTCCCACCCCCCAATCCCCCAAAATCCTGATTTTTTTTTTTTTCCTTGCCGGTAGTTTACAAAGTTTACAAAGAGGACGTTGCCGGGCTGGTGCGCGGCGATGCCGACGGCCGGCTGGGATCGTGCCGAGCCGCCCTCGTCCTGGTTGCCCGTGCGGCTCGGCGGGGAGAGCCCTCAACCCCGTCTACGTGGACGGCATCAAGGTGCGCACCGACGGCTCCCGGCGCTGCCCAGCGGCTCCCGGTTGTGCCGAGGAGCTGCCGAGCGGCTCCCGGTGCTACCAAAGGGCTCCTGGTTGTGCCGAGGAGCTGTTGAGTGGCTCCCTGTTGTGCCGAGGAGCTTCTGAGCGGCTCCCGGTGCTACCAAAGGGCTCCCGGTTGTGCCGAGGAGCTGCCGAGCGGCTCCTGGTTGTGCCAAAGGGCTCCTGGTTGTGCCGAGGAGCTGTTGAGTGGCTCCTGGTTGTGCCGAGGAGCTTCTGGAGTGGCTCCTGGTTGTGCCAAAGGGCTCCCGGTTGTGCCAAGGAGCTGTTGAGTGGCTCCCTGTTGTGCCGAGGAGCTTCTGAGTGGCTCCTGGTTGTGCCAAAGGGCTCCCAGTTGTGCCGAGGAGCTGTTGAGTGGCTCCCGGTTGTGCCGAGGAGCTTCTGAGTGGCTCCTGGTTGTGCCAAAGGGCTCCCGGTTGTGCCAAGGAGCTGTTGAGTGGCTCCCTGTTGTGCCGAGGAGCTTCTGAGTGGCTCCTGGTGCTACAAAGGGCTCCCAGTTGTGCCGAGGAGCTGTTGAGTGGCTCCCGGTTGTGCCGAGGAGCTGCTGAGCGGCTCCCGGTGCTACCAAAGGGCTCCCGGTTGTGCCGAGGAGCTGTTGAGTGGCTCCCTGTTGTGCGAGGAGCTTCTGAGTGGCTCCTGGTGCTACCAAAGGGCTCCCAGTTGTGCCGAGGAGCTGTTGAGTGGCTCCCGTTGTGCCGAGGAGCTGCTGAGCGGCTCCCGGTGCTACCAAAGGGCTCCCGGAGCTGTTGAGTGGCTCCTGGTTGTGCCGAGGAGCTTTTGAGTGGCTTCTGGTGCTACCAAAGGGCTCCCGGTTGTGCCGAGGAGCTGCCAAGCGGCTCCTGGTGCTACCAAAGGGCTCCCGGTTGTGCTGAGGAGCTGCTGAGCGGCTCCTGGTGCTACCAAAGGGCTCCCGGTTGTGCCGAGGAGCTGTTGAGTGGCTCCCTGTTGTGCCGAGGAGCTGCCGAGCGGCTCCGGTGCTACCAAAGGGCTCCCGGTTGGGTCGAGGAGCTGTTGAGTGGCTCCCGGTTGTGCCGAGGAGCTTCTGAGC
>JAUNZM010002525.1:0-39422 GCA_033459285.1 Clamator glandarius | reverse complement strand
GCCATGTTTCAGCCTTAACCGCCTTATACCAGACTTAGCCAGTCTAAACCGCCTTATACCAGTCTTAACCGCCCTATACCGGACTTAACCAGTCTAAACCGGTCTAAATCGACTTATACCCGCCTTAACCGCTATATACCAGACTTAACCTGTCTAAACCAGTCTAAACCGCCATATTCCAGCTTTAACCGCCTTAGACCGGACTTAACCAGTCTAAACCGGTCTAAATCGACTTATACCAGCCTTAACCGCTATATACCAGACTTAACCTGTCTAAACCACTCTAAACCGCCATATTCCAGCTTTAACCGCCTTAGACCGGACTTAACCAGTCTAAACCGGCTTATACCATTCTTAACTGCCTTATACAAGACTTGACCAGTTTATTCCAGTCTAGTTAATCCACCGTGGGAGCTTCCGGGACCGCCCCCTCCCTGCTTAAGTCTGGTTCATTCACTTAAGTGTGGTTAAGGCTGCAATATGGCGCTTTAGACTGGTTTAGACTGGTTAAAGCTTATGTAAGGCAGACTAGACTGGAATGAACTGGTTAAGTCTTGTATAAGGCAGTTAAGACTGGTATAAGCCGGTTTAGACTGGTTAAGTCCGGTCTAAGGCGGTTATAGCTGGAATATGGCGGTTTAGACTGGTTTAGACTGGTTAAGTCTGGTGTAGGGTGGTTAAGACTGGTATAAGCCGGTTTAGACTGGTTTAGACTGGTTAAATACGGTATAGGGCGGTTAAGGATGGAACATGGCGGTTTAGATTGGTTTAGACAGGTTAAGTCTGGTATAGGGAGGTTAAGGCTGGTATAAGCCGGTTTAGACCGGTTTAGACTGGTTAAGTCTGGTATATGCCGGTTAAGACTAGTATAAGGCGGTTTAGACTGGCTAAGTCTGGTATAAGGCGGTTAAGGCTGGAACATGGCGATTTAGACTATTTTAGACTGGTTACGTGAGGTAGAGGCCCATTAAGGCTGGTAAAAGCCAGTTAAGACTAGCTAAGTCTAGTATAATGCAGTTAAGGCTGGCATATGGCAGCTGAGACTTGTTTAGACTGGTTAATTCCATTCGAAGTGGGTTAAGGCTGGTATAAGCCAGTATAGACAGGCTAAGGCTAGTATAAGGTGGTTAAGGCTGGAATATGGCCGTTTATAGTGGTTTAGACTGGTTAAGTCTAGTATAGGGCGTTTAAGGCTGGTATAAGCCGGTTTAGACTGGTTTAGACTGGTTAAGACTAGTTAAGCCCGGTCTAAAGGGGGTTAAGGCTTGCATAAGCCAGTTTAGACTGGGTAAGGCTGGTATGAGGCGGTTAGGGCTGGAATATGGCAGTTTAGACTGGTTTAGAGTGGTTAAGACCAGTATAAGGCGGTTAAAGCTGGTATAAGCCAGCTTAGACTGGCTAAGGCTATTATAAGTCGGTTAAGGATTGACTATGACAGTTTGTACTGGTTTAGACTGCTTAAGTCAGGTATAGAGTATTTAAGGCTGGAATAAGCCCCTTTAGCATGATTTAGCCTGGTTTAGACTGGTTAAGCCAATTATAAGGTGGTTAAAGCTGGTATAAGCCAGTTCAGACTGGCTAAGGCCGGTCTAAGGCGGTTAAGGCTGGAATATGGCACTTTAGACTGGTTTAGACTGTTGAAAGATTATGTAAGTCAGACTAGATTGTAATGAACTGCTTAAGTCGTGTATAAGAGGGTTAAGACTGGTATAATCCGATTTGGATTGGTTAAGTCTGGTACAAGGCGGTTAAGGTTGGAATATGGCAGTTTAGACTGGTTTAGACTGGTTAAGACTGGTTAAGCCCGGTCTAAAGGGGGTTAAGACTTGTATAATCCAGTTTAGACTGCCTAAGTCTGATACCAGACTTAGCCAATCTAAACTGGCTTAAACGAGCCTTAACCCCCATTATACCAGGCTTACCAGTCTTAACCAAACTAAACCAGTCTAAACTGGCTTATACCAGCCTTCACCGCCTTAGAGCAGACTTAACCAGTCAAACCCAGTCTAAAACGACTTTTGCTATGCTTAACGAATATCTAGCGGATTTCAGCAGTCTAAACAACTCCATAACTCCTTAACCAGACATAACTGTTTTACAGCGGACTCAACAAAACTAAACCAGTCTAAACCGCCTTATTCCAGCCTTAACTGCCTTAGACCGGCCTTAGCCAGTCTGAACTGGCTTATACCATCTTTAACCACCTTATACCTGCCTTAACCATTCTAAACCAGGCTAAACCAGGCTAAACGGGGTTATTCCAGCCTTAAACACTCTATACCTGACTAAAGCAGTCTAAACCAGTACAAACTGTCATAGTCAATCCTTAACCGACTTATAATAGCCTTAGACAGTCTAAGCTGGCTTATACCAGCCTTAACTGCCTTATACCAGTCTTAACCACTCTAAACCAGTCTAAACTGCCATATTCCAGCCCTAACCGCCTCATACCAGCCTTAGGCAGTCTAAACTGGCTTAGACAAGCCTTAACCCCCTTTATACCAGGCTTAACCAGTCTTAACCAGTCTAAACCGGCTTATACCTGCCTTAACTGCCCTATACTAGACTTATCCAGTCCAAACCAGTCTAAATCGCCATATTCCAGACTTAACCGCCTTATACTAGCCTTAGCCTGCCTATACCGGCTTATACCAGCCTTAACCCAATTCGACTGGAATTGACCAATCTAAACAAGTCTCAGCCGCCATATGCCAGCCTTAACTGCGTTATACCAGACTTAGCCAGTCTTAACCGGCTTTTACCAGCCTTAACGGGCCTCTACCTGACGTAACCAGTCTAAACTAGTCTAAACAGCCATGTTTCAGCCTTAACCGCCTTATACCAGAATTAGCCAGTCTAAACCGCCTTATACCAGTCTTAACCGCCCTATACCGGACTTAACCAGTCTAAACCGGTCTAAATCGACTTATACCAGCCTTAACCGCTACATACCAGACTTAACCTGTCTAAACCAGTCTAAACCGCCATATTCCAGCTTTAACCGCCTTAGACCGGACTTAACCAGTCTAAACCGGCTTATACCAGTCTTAACTTCCTTATACAAGACTTGACCAGTTTATTCCAGTCTAGTTAATCCACCATGGGAGCTTCCGGGACCGCCCCCTCCCTGCTTAAGTCTGGTTCATTCACTTAAGTGTGGTTAAGGCTGCAATATGGCGCTTTAGACTGGTTTAGACTGGTTAAAGCTTATGTAAGGCAGACTAGACTGGAATGAACTGGTTAAGTCTTGTATAAGGCAGTTAAGACTGGTATAAGCCGGTTTAGACTGGTTAAGTCCGGTCTAAGGCGGTTATAGCTGGAATATGGCGGTTTAGACTGGTTTAGACTGGTTAAGTCTGGTGTAGGGTGGTTAAGACTGTATATAAGCCGGTTTAGACTGGTTTAGACTGGTTAAATACGGTATAGGGCGGTTAAGGCTGGAACATGGCGGTTTAGATTGGTTTAGACAGGTTAAGTCTGGTATAGGGAGGTTAAGGCTGGTATAAGCCGGTTTAGACCGGTTTAGACTGGTTAAGTCTGGTATATGCCGGTTAAGACTAGTATAAGGTGGTTTAGACTGGCTAAGTCTGGTATAAGGCGGTTAAGGCTGGAACATGGCTATTTAGACTAGTTTAGACTGGTTACGTGAGGTAGAGGCCCATTAAGGCTGGTAAAAGCCAGTTAAGACTAGCTAAGTCTAGTATAATGCAGTTAAGGCTGGCATATGGCAGCTGAGACTTGTTTAGACTGGTTAATTCCAATCGAAGTGGGTTAAGGCTGGTATAAGCCGGTATAGACAGGCTAAGGCTAGTATAAGGCGGTTAAGGCTGGAATATGGCCGTTTATAGTGGTTTAGACTGTTTAAGTCTAGTATAGGGCGTTTAAGGCTGGTATAAGCCGGTTTAGACTGGTTTAGACTGGTTAAGACTAGTTAAGCCCGGTCTAAAGGGGGTTAAGGCTTGCATAAGCCAGTTTAGACTGGCTAGGGCTGGTATGAGGCGGTTAGGGCTGGAATATGGCAGTTTAGACTGGTTTAGAGTGGTTAAGACCAGTATAAGGCGGTTAAGGCTGGTATAAGCCAGCTTAGACTGGCTAAGGCTATTATAAGTCGGTTAAGGATTGACTATGACAGTTTTTACTGGTTTAGACTGCTTAAGTCAGGTATAGAGTATTTAAGGCTGGAATAAGCCCCTTTAGCATGATTTAGCCTGGTTTAGACTGGTTAAGCCAATTATAAGGTGGTTAAAGCTGGTATAAGCCAGTTCAGACTGGCTAAGGCCGGTCTAAGGCGGTTAAGGCTGGAATATGGCACTTTAGACTGGTTTAGACTGGTGAAAGATTATGTAAGTCAGACTAGATTGTAATGAAATTCTTAAGTCTTGTATAAGAGGGTGAAGACTGGTATAATCCGATTTAGATTGGTTAAGTCTGGTACAAGGCGGTTAAGGTTGGAATATGACAGTTTAGACTGTTTTAGACTGGTTAAGTCTGGTATAGGTTGGTTAAGTCTGGTATAAGCCAGTTTAGACCGGTTTAGACTGGTTAAGTTTGGTATAGGGTGGTTAAGGCTGGAACATGACAGTTTAGACTGGCTATGTCTGATATAAGGCGGTTAAGGCTGGAACATGTCGGTTTAGAGTGTTTTAGACTGGTTAAGTCTGGTATAGGGCGGTTAGGGCTTGTATAAGCCGTTTTAGACTGGTTTAGACTGGTTAAGACTGGTTAAACCCCGTGTAAAGGGGGTTAAGGCTTGTAAAACAAGTTTTGACTGGCTAAGGCTGGTATGAGGTGGTTAAGACTGGTATAAGCCGGTTTGAACTGTTTAAGTCCGGTGTAAGGCTGTTAAGGCTGGAATATGGCGGTTTAGACTAGTTTAGACTGGTTACGTGAGGTAGAGGCCCATTAAGGATGGTAAAAGCCAGTTAAGACTAGCTAAGTCTAGTATAATGAAGTTAAGGCTGGCATATGGCAGCTGAGACTTGTTTAGACTGGTTAATTCCAATCGAAGTGGGTTAAGGCTGGTATAAGCCGGTATAGACAGACAGGCCTAAGGCTAGTATAATGCGGTTAAGGCTGGAATATGGCCGTTTATAGTGGTTTACACTGGTTAAGTCTAGTATAGGGCGTTAAGACTGGTATAAGCCGGCTTAGACTGGTTTAGACTGGTTAAGACAAGTTAAGCCCTGTCTAAAGGGGGTTAAGGCTTGCATAAGCCAGTTTAGACTGGGTAAGGCTGGTATGAGGCGGTTAGCGCTGGAATATGGCAGTTTAGACTGGTTTAGAGTGGTTAAGACCAGTATAAGGCGGTTAAGGCTGGTATAAGCCAGTTCAGACTGGCTAAGGCCGGTCTAAGGCGGTTAAGGCTGGAATATGGCACTTTAGACTGGTTTAGACTGGTGAAAGATTATGTAAGTCAGACTAGATTGTAATGAACTGCTTAAGTCGTGTATAAGAGGGTTAAGACTGGTATAATCCGATTTGGATTGGTTAAGTCTGGTACAAGGCGGTTAAGGTTGGTATATGGCAGTTTAGACTGGTTTAGACTGGTTAAGTCTGGTATAGGTAGGTTAAGGCTGGTGTAAGCATGTTTAGACCGGTTTAGACTGGTTAAGTTTGGTATAGGCTGGTTAAGGCTGGAACATGGCGGTTTAGACTGGCTATGTTTGGTATAAGGCGGTTAAGGCTGGAACATGTCGGTTTAGAGTGTTTTAGACTGGTTAAGTCTGGTATAGGGCGGTTAAGGCTGGTATAAGCTGATTTAGACTGGTTTAGACTGGTTAAGACTGGTTAAACCCAGTATAAAGGGGGTTAAGGCTTGTATAAACAAGTTTTGACTGGCTAAGGCTGGTATGAGGTGGTTAAGACTGGTATAAGCCGGTTTGAACTGTTTAAGTCCAGTCTAAGGCGGTTAAGGCTGGAATATGGCGGTTTACACTGGTTTAGACTGGTTAAGTCTGGTATAGGGCGGTTAAGGCTAGTATAAGGCGGTTTAGATTGGTTAAGTCTGGTATAGGGCAGTTAAGGCTGGAACATGGAGGTTTCGACTTTCTGTGTCTGGTATAAGGCGGTTAAAGGCTGGAATATTGCGTATTAGGGAGGTTTAGACTGGTTAAGTCCGGTATAGGGCGGTTAATACTGGTATAAGGTGGTTTAGACTGTCAAAGTCTGGTATAAGGCGGTTAAGGCAGGTACATGGCGGTTTAGAATAGTTTAGAATTTTTAAGTCAGGTAGAGGCCCGTTAAGGCTGGTAAAAGCCGGTTAAGATTGGCTAAGTCTGGTATAACGCAGTTAAAGCTGGCATATGGCAGCTGAGGCTTGTTTAGATCGGTTAATTCCAGTAGAATTGGGATAAGGCTGGTATAAGCCGGTATAGACAGTCTAAGGCAGTATAAGGCGGTTAAGGCTGGAATATGGCCGTTTAGAGTGGTTTAGACTGGTTAAGTCTAGTATATGACGGTTAAGGCTGGTATAAGATGGTTTAGACTGGTTTAAATTGGTTAAGACTGGTTAAGCCCTGTAAAAGGGGTTAAGGCTTGTCTAAGCCAGTTTAGACTGCCTAAGGCTGGTATGAGGCGGTTAGGGCTGGAATATGGCAGTTTAGACTGGTTTAGAGTGGTTAAGACCAGTATAAGGTGGTTAAGGCTGGTATAAGCCAGCTTAGACTGGCTAAGGCTATTATAAGTCGGTTAAGGATTGAATATGATAGTTTTTACTGGTTTAGACTGCTTAAGTCAACTATAGAGGGTTTAAGGATGGAATAAGCCCGTTTAGCCTGGTATAGCTTGTTTAGACTGGTTAAGCCAGGTATAAGGTGGTTAAAGCTGGTATAAGCCAGTTCAGACTGGCTAAGGCCGGTCTAAGGCGGTTAAGGCTGGAATATGGCGGTTGAGACTAGTTTAGTTTTGTTGAGTCCGCTATAAGGCAGTTATGTCTGGTTAAGGATTTTTGGTGTTGTTTAGAATGCTGAAATCCAATAGATATTTGTCAAGCATAGCAAAAGTCGTTTTAGACTGGGTTTGACTGGTTAAGTCTGCTCTAAGACGTTGAAGGCTGGTATAAGCCGGTTTAGACTGGTTAAGACTGGCTACGTCTCGTATAAGGCCTGGCCTGATATGCGTCGTGCTTGGAGAGCGCCAGCCCTGCCCTCACGTTTTTCTTCCCCGGGCTCACTGCTCAGCTCCGCAATTCATCCATTCCTGCACCCAAAAGCATTTCCAAGCCACAATCCCACAGCTGACATCTCCTTTTTCCCTACTCTGAGCCAATTCCCCTCAGAAAGAGGGAGTCACAAACAAGCCGTTGAAAACATCCTCTAAGAAGACTGGTCTAAGCCGGTTTAGACTGCTTAAGTCCGGTCTAAGGCAGTTAAGGCTGGAATATGGCGGTTTAGAGTGCTTTAGACTGGTTATGTCTGGTATAGGGCAGTTAAGGCTGGTATAAGTCGGTTTAGACTGGTTTAGACTGGTTAAGTCCGGTATAGGGTGGTTAAGGCTGGAACATGGCGGTTTCGACTGGCTATGTTGGTATAAGGCAGTTAAGGATGGAATATGGCGGTTTAGAGTGGTTTAGACAGGTTAAGTCTGCTATAGGGCGGTTAATGCTGGAACATGACGGTTTAGACTAATTTAGATTTGTTACGTCAGGTAGAGGCCCGTTAAGGCTGGTAAAAGCCGGTTAAGACTGGCTAAGTCTGGTATAACACAGTTAAGGCTGGAATATGGCGGCTGAGGCTTGTTTAGAATGCTTAATTCCAGTCAAAATGGGTTAAGGGTGGTATAAGCCGGTATAGAATGTCTTAGGCTAATATGAGGCGGTTAAGGCTGGAATATGGTGGTTTAGACTGGTTTAGACTGGTTAAGTCTAGTATAGGTCATTTAAGGCTAGTATAAGCCGGTTTAGACTGGTTTAGACTGGTTAAGACTGGTTAAGCCCGGTCTAAAGGGGGTTAAGACTTGTATAAGCCAGTTTAGACTGCCTAAGTCTGATACCAGACTTAGCCAGTCTAAACTGGCTTAAACGAGCCTTAACCCCCATTATACCGGGCTTACCAGTCTTAACCAAACTAAACCAGTCTAAACTGGCTTATACCAGCCTTCACCGCCTTAGAGCAGACTTCACCAGTCAAACCCAGTCTAAAACGACTTTTGCTATGCTTAAAAAATATCTAGCGGATTTCAGCAGTCTAAACCACTCCAAAACTCCTTAACCAGACATAACTGCCTTATAGCGGACTCAACAAAACTAAAACAGTCTAAACCGCCATATTCCAGCCTTAACCGCCTTAGACCGGCCTTAGCCAGTCTGAACTGGCTTATACCATCTTTAACCACCTTATACCTGGCTTAACAAGTCTAAATCAGTCTAAACCAGGCTAAACGGGCTTATTCCAGCCTTAACCAGACTTAAGTGAATGAACCAGACTTAAGCAGACTTTACGGGCTCAAGTGTTTTAAGCAACTCGAGGGAAGTAAGTGACTAAGCAGACTTCAGCCACTTCCCGGCTTCTGGGTGCAAGGTCTACCTGCCGTGGTGAGTAGCCGTCAGGTCTAGCCGATTCCGGGTGCCAGGTCTACCCGTGTTGGACTCGGCACAGCAGCGCCGGCTCTGGGTTGACCTGGTGTCCGTCCCAGGAGCCGGGGACACTTGAGGGCTGCCACTAGAGGAAAGAGCATCCTTGGGTGGATGGGAAAGATCAGGGCCCCCTAACACCCTGCCCCATCGCTCCTGTGGAGGGAGGAGCCACTTGTGGGGCAGGAGGAGTCACTTGTGGGGCAGGAGGAGTCACTTGTGGGGCTGGGGACCCAGTTGGCTGCATCTCTCAGCCAGCTGGGCTTCATGGTTTGACGCCTGTGCCCCAGTCTGGCTGAAGAGAGCCCGCGTCCCTTGATAGAAGGTGGTCTGAGTGGGATCCTTGAGGGTTTTGTTGATGACTTGTTTGTGACTCCCTCTTTCTGAGGGGAATTGGCTCAGAGTGGGGAAAAAGGAGTTGTCAGCTGTGGGATTGTGGCTTGGAAATGCTTTTGGGTGAGAGAATGGATGAATTGCGGAGCTGAGCAGTGAGCCCGTGGAAGAAAAACCTGAGGGCAGGGCTGGCGCTCTCCAAGCACGATGTATATCAGGCCAGGCCTTATACCAGATGTAGCCAATCTTAACCAGTCTAAACCGGCCTATACCAGCCTTCACCGCCTTAGAGCAGACTTAACCAGTCAAACCCAGTCTAAAACGACTTTTGCTATGCTTAACAAATATTTAACGGATTTCAGCAGTCTAAACAACTCCATAACTCCTTAACCAGACATAACTGTTTTACAGCGGACTCAACAAAACTAAACCAGTCTAAACCGCCTTATTCCAGCCTTAACTGCCTTAGACCGGCCTTAGCCAGTCTGAACAGGCTTATACAAGCTTTAACCACCTTATACCTGCCTTAACCATTCTAAACCAGGCTAAACCAGGCTAAACGGGGTTATTCCAGCCTTAAACACTCTATACCTGACTAAAGCAGTCTAAACCAGTACAAACTGTCATAGTCAATCCTTAACCGACTTATAATAGCCTTAGACAGTCTAAGCTGGCTTATACCAGCCTTAACTGCCTTATACCGGTCTTAACCACTCTAAACCAGTCTAAACTGCCATATTCCAGCCCTAACCGCCTCATACCAGCCTTAGGCAGTCTAAACTGGCTTAGACAAGCCTTAACCCCCTTTATACCAGGCTTAACCAGTCTTAACCAGTCTAAACCGTCTTATACCTGCCTTAACTGCCCTATACTAGACTTATCCAGTCCAAACCAGTCTAAATCGCCATATTCCAGACTTAACCGCCTTATACTAGCCTTAGCCTGCCTATACCGGCTTATACCAGCCTTAACCCAATTCGACTGGAATTGACCCATCTAAACAAGTCTCAGCCGCCATATTCCAGCCTTAACTGCGTTATACCAGACTTAGCCAGTCTTAACCGGCTTTTACCAGCCTTAACGGGCCTCTACCTGACGTAACCAGTCTAAACTAGTCTAAACAGCCATGTTTCAGCCTTAACCGCCTTATACCAGACTTAGCCAGTCTAAACCGCCTTATACCAGTCTTAACCGCCCTATACCGGACTTAACGAGTCTAAACCGGTCTAAATCGACTTATACCCGCCTTAACCGCTATATACCAGACTTAACCTGTCTAAACCAGTCTAAACCGCCATATTCCAGCTTTAACCGCCTTAGACCGGACTTAACCAGTCTAAACCGGCTTATACCAGTCTTAACTGCCTTATACAAGACTTGACCAGTTTATTCCAGTCTAGTTAATCCACCGTGGGAGCTTCCGGGACCGCCCCCTCCCTGCTTAAGTCTGGTTCATTCACTTAAGTGTGGTTAAGGCTGCAATATGGCGCTTTAGACTGGTTTAGACTGGTTAAAGCTTATGTAAGGCAGACTAGACTGGAATGAACTGGTTAAGTCTTGTATAAGGCAGTTAAGACTGGTATAAGCTGGTTTAGACTGGTTAAGTCCGGTCTAAGGCGGTTATAGCTGGAATATGGCGGTTTAGACTGGTTTAGATTGGTTAAGTCTGGTGTAGGGTGGTTAAGACTGGTATAAGCCGGTTTAGACTGGTTTAGACTGGTTAAATACGGTATAGGGCGGTTAAGGCTGGAACATGGCGGTTTAGATTGGTTTAGACAGGTTAAGTCTGGTATAGGGAGGTTAAGGCTGGTATAAGTCGGTTTAGACCGGTTTAGACTGGTTAAGTCTGGTATATGCCGGTTAAGACTAGTATAAGGTGGTTTAGACTGGCTAAGTCTGGTATAAGGCAGTTAAGGCTGGAACATGGCGATTTAGACTAGTTTAGACTGGTTACGTGAGGTAGAGGCCCATTAAGGCTGGTAAAAGCCAGTTAAGACTAGCTAAGTCTAGTATAATGCAGTTAAGGCTGGCATATGGCAGCTGAGACTTGTTTAGACTGGTTAATTCCAATCGAAGTGGGTTAAGGCTGGTATAAGCCAGTATAGACAGGCTAAGGCTAGTATAAGGCGGTTAAGGCTGGAATATGGCCGTTTATAGTGGTTTAGACTGGTTAAGTCTAGTATAGGGCGTTTAAGGCTGGTATAAGCCGGCTTAGACTGGTTTAGACTGGTTAAGACAAGTTAAGCCCGGTCTAATGGGGTTTAACGCCTTGTATAAGCCAGTTTAGACTGGGTAAGGCTGGTATGAGGCGGTTAGGGCTGGAATATGGCAGTTTAGACTGGTTTAGAGTGCTTAAAATCAGTATAAGGCGGTTAAGGCTGGTGTAAGCCAGTTCAGACTGGCTAAGGCCGGTCTAAGGCGGTTAAGGCTGGAATATGGCACTTTAGACTGGTTTAGACTGGTGAAAGATTATGTAAGTCAGACTAGATTGTAATGAACTGCTTAAGTCGTGTATAAGAGGGTTAAGACTGGTATAATCCGATTTGGAATGGTTAAGTCTGGTACAAGGCGGTTAAGGTTGGAATATGGCAGTTTAGACTGGTTTAGACAGGTTAAGTCTGGTATAGGTAGGTTAAGGCTGGTATAAGCCAGTTTAGACCGGTTTAGACTGGTTAAGTTTGGTATAGGGTGGTTAAGGCTGGAACATGGCGGTTTAGACTGGCTATGTTTGGTATAAGGCGGTTAAGGCTGGAACATGTCGGTTTAGAGTGTTTTAGACTGGTTAAGTCTGGTATAGGGCGGTTAAGGCTGGCATAAGCTGATTTAGACTGGTTTAGACTGGTTAAGACTGGTTAAACCCAGTATAAAGGGGGATAAGGCTTGTATAAACAAGTTTTGACTGGCTAAGGCTGGTATGAGGTGGTTAAGACTGGTATAAGCCGGTTTGAACTGTTTAAGTCCGGTGTAAGGCGGTTAAGGCTGGAATATGGCGGTTTACACTGGTTTAGACTGGTTAAGTCTAGTATAGGGCGGTTTAGACTGGTTAAGTCTGGTATAGGGCGGTTAAGTCTAGTACATGGCGGTTTAGATTGGTTAAGTCCGGTATAGGGCGGTTAAGGCTGGAACATGGAGGTTTCGAATTTCTGTGTCTGGTATAAGGCGGATAAAGGCTGGAATATTGCGTATTAGGGAGGTTTAGACTGGTTAAGTCCGGTATAGGGCGGTTAAGACTGGTATAAGGTGGTTTAGACTGCCAAAGTCTGGTATAAGGCGGTTAAGGCTGGTACATGGCGGTATAGACTAGTTTAGAATTTTTACGTCAGGTAGAGGCCCGTTAAGGCTGGTAAAAGCCGGTTAAGATTGGCTAAGTCTGGTATAACGCAGTTAAAGCTGGCATATGGCAGCTGAGGCTTGTTTAGATCGGTTAATTCCAGTAGAATTGGGATAAGGCTGGTATAAGCCGGTATAGACAGTCTAAGGCAGTATAAGGCGGTTAAGGCTGGAATATGGCCGTTTAGAGTGGTTTAGACTGGTTAAGTCTAGTACATGACGGTTAAGGCTGGTATAAGATGGTTTAGACTGGTTTAAATTGGTTAAGACTGGTTAAGCCCTGTAAAAGGGGTTAAAGCTTGACTAAGCCAGTTTAGACTGCCTAAGGCTGGTATGAGGCGGTTAGGGCTGGAATATGGCAGTTTAGACTGGTTTAGAGTGGTTAAGACTGGTATAAGTTGGTTAAGGCTGGTATAAGCCAGCTTAGACTGGCTAAGGCTATTATAAGTCGGTTAAGGATTGAATATGATAGTTTTTACTGGTTTAGACTGCTTAAGTCAGGTATAGAGTATTTAAGGCTGGAATAAGCCACTTTAGCATGATTTAGCCTGGTTTAGACTGGTTAAGCGAGGTATAAGGTGGTTAAAGCTGGTATAAGCCAGTTCAGACTGGCTAAGGCCGGTCTAAGGCGGTTAAGGCTGGAATATGGCACTTTAGACTGGTTTAGACTGGTGAAAGATTATATAAGTCAGGCTAGATTGTAATGAACTGCTTAAGTGTTGTATAAGAGGGTTAAGATTGGTATAATCCGATTTAGATTGGTTAAGTCTGGTACAAGGCGGTTAAGGTTGGAATATGGCAGTTTAGACTGTTTTAGACTGGTTAAGTCTGGTATAGTTTGGTTAAGGCTGGTATAAGCCGATTTAGACTGGTTTAGACTGGTTAAGACTGGTTAAACCCAGTATAAAGGCGGTTAAGACTTGTATAAACAAGTTTCGACTGGCTAAGGCTGGTATGAGGTGGTTAAGACTGGTATAAGCCAGCTTAGACTGGCTAAGTGTATTATAAGTCGGTTAAGGATTGAATATGATAGTTTTTACTGGTTTAGACTGCTTAAGTCAACTATAGAGGGTTTAAGGATGGAATAAGCCCGTTTAGCCTGGTATAGCTTGTTTAGACTGGTTAAGCCAGGTATAAGATGGTTAAAGCTGGTATAAGCCAGTTCAGACTGGCTAAGGCCGGTCTAAGGCGGTTAAGGCTGGAATATGGCGGTTGAGACTAGTTTAGTTTTGTTGAGTCCGCTATAAGGCAGTTATGTCTGGTTAAGGATTTTTGGTGTGGTTTAGAATGCTGAAATCCAATAGATATTTGTCAAGCATAGCAAAAGTCGTTTTAGACTGGGTTTGACTGGTTAAGTCTGCTCTAAGACGTTGAAGGCTGGTATAGGCCGGTTTAGACTGGTTAAGACTGGCTACTTCTGGTATAAGGCCTGGCCTGATATGCGTCGTGCTTGGAGAGCGCCAGCCCTGCCCTCAGGTTTTTCTTCCCCGGGCTCACTGCTCAGCTGCGCAATTCATCCATTCTCTCACCCAAAAGCATTTCCAAGCCACAATCCCACAGCTGACATCTCCTTTTTCCCTACTCTGAGCCAATTCCCCTCACAAAGAGGAAGTCACAAACAAGCCATTGAAAACATCCTCTAAGAAGACTGGTCTAAGCCGGTTTAGACTGCTTAAGTCCGGTCTAAGGCAGTTAAGGCTGGAATATGGCGGTTTAGAGTGCTTTAGACTGGTTAAGTCTGGTATAGGGCAGTTAAGGCTGGTATAAGTCGGTTTAGACTGGTTTAGACTGGTTAAGTCCGGTATAGGGTGGTTAAGGCTGGAATATGGCGGTTTCGACTGGCTATGTTGGTATAAGGCAGTTAAGGATGGAATATGGCGGTTTAGAGTGGTTTAGACAGGTTAAGTCTGCTATAGGGCGGTTAATGCTGGAAAAAGACGGTTTAGACTAGTTTAGATTTGTTACGTCAGGTAGAGGCCCGTTAAGGCTGGTAAAAGCCGGTTAAGACTGGCTAAGTCTGGTATAACACAGTTAAGGCTGGAATATGGCGGCTGAGGCTTGTTTAGAATGCTTAATTCCAGTCAAAATGGGTTAAGGGTGGTATAAGCCGGTATAGAATGTCTTAGGCTAATATAAGGCGGTTAAGGCTGGAATATGGCGGTTTAGACTGGTTTAGACTGGTTAAGTCTAGTATAGGTCATTTAAGGCTAGTATAAGCCGGTTTAGACTGGTTTAGACTGGTTAAGACTGGTTAAGCCCGGTCTAAAGGGGGTTAAGACTTGTATAAGCCAGTTTAGACTGCCTAAGTCTGATACCAGACTTAGCCAGTCTAAACTGGCTTAAACGAGCCTTAACCCCCATTATACCGGGCTTACCAGTCTTAACCAAACTAAACCAGTCTAAACTGGCTTATACCAGCCTTCACCGCCTTAGAGCAGACTTCACCAGTCAAACCCAGTCTAAAACGACTTTTGCTATGCTTAAAAAATATCTAGCGGATTTCAGCAGTCTAAACCACTCTAAAACTCCTTAACCAGACATAACTGCCTTATAGCGGACTCAACAAAACTAAAACAGTCTAAACCGCCATATTCCAACCTTAACCGCCTTAGACCGGCCTTAGCCAGTCTGAACTGGCTTATACCATCTTTAACCACCTTATACCTGGCTTAACAAGTCTAAATCAGTCTAAACCAGGCTAAACGGGCTTATTCCAGCCTTAACCAGACTTAAGTGAATGAACCAGACTTAAGCAGACTTTACGGGCTCAAGTGTTTTAAGCAACTCGAGGGAAGTAAGTGACTAAGCAGACTTCAGCCACTTCCCGGCTTCTGGCTGCCAGGTCTACCTGCCGTGGTGAGTAGCCGTCAGGTCTAGCCGATTCCGGGTGCCAGGTCTACCCGTGTTGGACTCGGCACAGCAGCGCCGGCTCTGGGTTGACCTGGTGTCCGTCCCAGGAGCCGGGGACACTTGAGGGCTGCCACTAGAGGAAAGAGCATCCTTGGGTGGATGGGAAAGATCAGGGCCCCCTAACACCCTGCCCCATCGCTCCTGTGGAAGGAGGAGCCACTTGTGGGGCAGGAGGAGTCACTTGTGGGGCTGGGGACCCAGTTGACTGCATCTCTCAGCCAGCTGGGCTTCATGGTTTGACGCCCGTGCCCCAGTCTGGCTGAAGAGAGCCCGCGTCCCTTGACAGAAGGTGGTCTGAGTGGGATCCTTGAGGGTTTTGTCGATGGCTTGTTTGTGACTCACTCTTTCTGAGGGGAATTGGCTCAGAGTGGGGAAAAAGGAGTTGTCAGCTGTGGGATTGTGGCTTGGAAATGCTTTTGGGTGAGAGAATGGATGAATTGCGGAGCTGAGCAGTGAGCCCGGGGAAGAAAAACCTGAGGGCAGGGCTGGCGCTCTCCAAGCACGATGTATATCAGGCCAGGCCTTATACCAGACGTAGCCAATCTTAACCAGTCTAAACCAGCCTATACCAGCCTTCACCACCTTAGAGCGTACTTAACCAGTCAAACCCAGTCTAAAACGACTTTTGCTATGCTTAACAAATATCTAACGGATTTCAGCAGTCTAAACAACTCCATAACTCCTTAACCAGACATAACTGTTTTACAGCGGACTCAACAAAACTAAACCAGTCTAAACCGCCTTATTCCAGCCTTAACTGCCTTAGACCGGCCTTAGCCAGTCTGAACAGGCTTATACAAGCTTTAACCACCTTTTACCTGCCTTAACCATTCTAAACCAGGCTAAACCAGGCTAAACGGGGTTATTCCAGCCTTAAACACTCTATACCTGACTAAAGCAGTCTAAACCAGTACAAACTGTCATAGTCAATCCTTAACCGACTTATAATAGCCTTAGCCAGTCTAAGCTGGCTTATACCAGCCTTAACTGCCTTATACCAGTCTTAACCACTCTAAACCAGTCTAAACTGCCATATTCCAGCCCTAACCGCCTCATACCAGCCTTAGGCAGTCTAAACTGGCTTAGACAAGCCTTAACCCCTTTATACCAGGCTTAACCAGTCTTAACCAGTCTAAACCGGCTTATACCTGCCTTAACTGCCCTATACTAGACTTATCCAGTCCAAACCAGTCTAAATCGCCATATTCCAGACTTAACCGCCTTATACTAGCCTTAGCCTGCCTATACCGGCTTATACCAGCCTTAACCCAATTCGACTGGAATTGACCAATCTAAACAAGTCTCAGCCGCCATATTCCAGCCTTAACTGCGTTATACCAGACTTAGCCAGTCTTAACCGGCTTTTACCAGCCTTAACGGGCCTCTACCTGACGTAACCAGTCTAAACTAGTCTAAACAGCCATGTTTCAGCCTTAACCGCCTTATACCAGACTTAGCCAGTCTAAACCGCCTTATACCAGTCTTAACCGCCCTATACCGGACTTAACCAGTCTAAACCGGTCTAAATCGACTTATACCAGCCTTAACCGCCTTATACCAGACACAGAAATTCTAAACCAGTCTAAACCGCCATATTCCAGCTTTAACCGCCTTAGACCGGACTTAACCAGTCTAAACCGGCTTATACCAGTCTTAACTGCCTTATACAAGACTTGACCAGTTTATTCCAGTCTAGTTAATCCACCGTGGGAGCTTCCGGGACCGCCCCCTCCCTGCTTAAGTCTGGTTCATTCACTTAAGTGTGGTTAAGGCTGCAATATGGCGCTTTAGACTGGTTTAGACTGGTTAAAGCTTATGTAAGGCAGACTAGACTGGAATGAACTGGTTAAGTCTTGTATAAGGCAGTTAAGACTGGTATAAGCCGGTTTAGACTGGTTAAGTCCGGTCTAAGGCGGTTATAGCTGGAATATGGCGGTTTAGACTGGTTTAGACTGGTTAAGTCTGTTGTAGGGTGGTTAAGACAGGTATAAGCCGGTTTAGACTGGTTTAGACTGGTTAAATACGGTATAGGGCGGTTAAGGCTGGAACATGGCGGTTTAGATTGGTTTAGACAGGTTAAGTCTGGTATAGGGAGGTTAAGGCTGGTATAAGTCGGTTTAGACCGGTTTAGACTGGTTAAGTCTGGTATATGCCGGTTAAGACTAGTATAAGGTGGTTTAGACTGGCTAAGTCTAGTATAAGGCGGTTAAGGCTGGAACATGGCTATTTAGACTAGTTTAGACTGGTTACGTGAGGTAGAGGCCCATTAAGGCTGGTAAAAGCCAGTTAAGACTAGCTAAGTCTAGTATAATGCAGTTAAGGCTGGCATATGGCAGCTGAGACTTATTTAGACTGGTTAATTCCAGTCGAAGTGGGTTAAGGATGGTATAAGCCAGTATAGACAGGCTAAGGCTAGTATAAGGCGGTTAAGGCTGGAATATGGCCGTTTATAGTGGTTTAGACTGGTTAAGTCTAGTATAGGGCGTTTAAGGCTGGTATAAGCTGGTTTAGACTGGTTTAGACTGGTGAAGACTAGTTAAGCCCGGTCTAAAGGGGGTTAAGGCTTGTATAAGCCAGTTTAGACTGGCTAGGGCTGGTATGAGGCGGTTAGGGCTGGAATATGGCAGTTTAGACTGGTTTAGAGTGGTTAAGACCGGTATAAGGCGGTTGAGGCTGGTATAAGCCAGCTTAGACTGGCTAAGGCTATTATAAGTCGGTTAAGGATTGACTATGACTGTTTTTACTGGTTTAGACTGCTTAAGTCAGGTATAGAGTATTTAAGGCTGGAATAAGCCCCTTTAGCATGATTTAGCCTGGTTTAGACTGGTTAAGCCAATTATAAGGTGGTTAAAGCTGGTATAAGCCAGTTCAGACTGGCTAAGGCCGGTCTAAGGCGGTTAAGGCTGGAATATGGCACTTTAGACTGGTTTAGACTGGTGAAAGATTATGTAAGTCAGACTAGATTGTAATGAACTGCTTAAGTCTTGTATAAGAGGGTGAAGACTGGTATAATCCGATTTAGATTGGTTAAGTCTGGTACAAGGCGGTTAAGGTTGGAATATGGCAGTTTAGACTGTTTTAGACAGGTTAAGTCTGGTATAGTTTGGTTAAGGCTGCTATAAGCCAGTTTAGACCGGTTTAGACTGGTTAAGTTTGGTATAGGTTGGTTAAGGCTGGAACATGGCGGTTTAGACTGGCTATGTCTGGTATAACGCGGTTAAGGCTGGAACATGTCGGTTTAGAGTGTTTTAGACTGGTTAAGTCTGGTATAGGGCGGTTAAGGCTGGTATAAGCCGATTTAGACTGGTTTAGACTGGTTAAGACTGGTTAAACCCAGTATAAAGGGGGTTAAGGCTTGTATAAACAAGTTTTGACTGGCTAAGGCTGGTATGAGGTGGTTAAGACTGGTATAAGCCAGCTTAGACTGGTTAAGGCTATTATAAGTCGGTTAAGGATTGACTATGACAGTTTTTACTGGTTTAGACTGCTTAAGTCAACTATAGAGGGTTTAAGGATGGAATAAGCCCGTTTAGCCTGGTATAGCTTGTTTAGACTGGTTAAGCCAGGTATAAGGTGGTTAAAGCTGGTATAAGCCAGTTCAGACTGGCTAAGGCCGGTCTAAGGCGGTTAAGGTTAGAATATGGCGGTTGAGACTAGTTTAGCTTTGTTGAGTCCGCTATAAGGCAGTTATGTCTGGTTAAGGATTTTTGGTGTTGTTTAGAATGCTGAAATCCAATAAATATTTTTTAAGCATAGCAAAAGTCGTTTTAGACTGGGTTTGACTGGTTAAGTCTGCTCTAAGACGTTGAAGGCTGGTATAAGCCGGTTTAGACTGGTAAAGACTGGCTACGTCTGGTATAAGGCCTGGCCTGATATACATCGTGCTTGGAGAGCGCCAGCCCTGCCCTCAAATTTTTCTTCCCCGGGCTCACTGCTCAGCTCCGCAGTTCATCCATTCTCTCACCCAAAAGCATTTCCAAGCCACAATCCCACAGCTGACAACTCCTTTTTCTCTACTCTGAGCCAATTCCCCTCAGAAAGAGGGAGTCACAAACAAGCCATTGAAAACATCCTCTAAGAAGACTGGTCTAAGCCGGTTTAGACTGCTTAAGTCCAGTCTAAGGCAGTTAAGGCTGGAATATGGCGGTTTAGAGTGCTTTGGAATGGTTAAGTCTGGTATAGGGCAGTTAAGGCTGGTATAAGTTGGTTTAGACTGGTTTAGACTGGTTAAGTCCGGTATAGGGTGGTTAAGGCTGGAACATGGCGGTTTAGACTGGCTATGTTGGTATAAGGCAGTTAAGGATGGAATATGGCGGTTTAGAGTGGTTTAGACAGGTTAAGTCTGCTATAGGGCGGTTAATGCTGGAACATAACGGTTTAGACTAATTTAGATTTGTTACGTCAGGTAGAGGCCCGTTAAGGCTGGTAAAAGCCGGTTAAGACTTGCTAAGTCTGGTATAACCCAGTTAAGGCTGGAATATGGCGGCTGAGGCTTGTTTAGAATGGTTAATTCCAGTCAAAATGGGTTAAGGGTGGTATAAGCCGGTATAGAATGTCTTAGGCTAATATAAGGCGGTTAAGGCTGGAATATGGCGGTTTAGACTGGTTTAGAATGGTTAAGTCTAGTATAGGTCATTTAAGGCTAGTATAAGCCGGTTTAGACTGGTTTAGACGGGTTAAGACTGGTTAAGCCCGGTCTAAAGGGGGTTAAGACTTGTATAAGCCAGTTTAGACTGCCTAAGTCTGATACCAGACTTAGCCAGTCTAAACTGGCTTAAACGAGCCTTAACCCCCATTATACCGGGCTTACCAGTCTTAACCAAACTAAACCAGTCTAAACTGGCTTATACCAGCCTTCACCGCCTTAGAGCAGACTTAACCAGTCAAACCCAGTCTAAAACGACTTTTGCTATGCTTAAAAAATATCTAGCGGATTTCAGCAGTCTAAACCACTCCAAAACTCCTTAACCAGACATAACTGCCTTATAGCGGACTCAACAAAACTAAAACAGTCTAAACCGCCATATTCCAGCCTTAACCGCCTTAGACCGGCCTTAGCCAGTCTGAACTGGCTTATACCATCTTTAACCACCTTATACCTGGCTTAACAAGTCTAAATCAGTCTAAACCAGGCTAAACGGGCTTATTCCAGCCTTAAACAGACTTAAGTGAATGAACCAGACTTAAGCAGACTTTACGGGCTCAAGTGTTTTAAGCAACTCGAGGGAAGTAAGTGACTAAGCAGACTTCAGCCACTTCCCGGCTTCTGGGTGCAAGGTCTACCTGCCGTGGTGAGTAGCCGTCAGGTCTACCTGATTCGGGATGCCAGGTCTACCCGTGTTGGACTCGGCACAGCAGCGCCGGCTCTGGGTTGACCTGGTGTCCGTCCCAGGAGCCGGGGACACTTGAGGGCTGCCACTAGAGGAAAGAGCATCCTTGGGTGGATGGGAAAGATCAGGGCCCCCTAACACCCTGCCCCATCGCTCCTGTGGAAGGAGGAGCCACTTGTGGGGCAGGAGGAGTCACTTGTGGGGCTGGGGACCCTGTTGGCTGCATCTCTCAGCCAGCTGGGCTTCATGGTTTGACGCCCGTGCCCCAGTCTGGCTGAAGAGAGCCCGCGTCCCTTGACAGAAGGTGGTCTGAGTGGGATCCTTGAGGGTTTTGTCGATGGCTTGTTTGTGACTCCCTCTTTCTGAGGAGAATTGGCTCAGAGTGGGGAAAAAGGAGTTGTCAGCTGTGGGATTGTGGCTTGGAAATGCTTTTGGGTGAGAGAATGGATGAATTGCGGAGCTGAGCAGTGAGCCCGGGGAAGAAAAACCTGAGGGCAGGGCTGGCGCTCTCCAAGCACGATGTATATCAGGCCAGGCCTTATACCAGACGTAGCCAATCTTAACCAGTCTAAACCGGCCTATACCAGCCTTCACCGCCTTAGAGCAGACTTAACCAGTCAAACCCAGTCTAAAACGACTTTTGCTATGCTTAACAAATATCTAACGGATTTCAGCAGTCTAAACAACTCCATAACTCCTTAACCAGACATAACTGTTTTACAGCGGACTCAACAAAACTAAACCAGTCTAAACCGCCTTATTCCAGCCTTAACTGCCTTAGACCGGCCTTAGCCAGTCTGAACAGGCTTATACAAGCTTTAACCAGCTTATACCTGCCTCAACCATTCTAAACCAGGCTAAACCAGGCTAAACGGGGTTATTCCAGCCTTAAACACTCTATACCTGACTAAAGCAGTCTAAACCAGTACAAACTGTCATAGTCAATCCTTAACCGACTTATAATAGCCTTAGCCAGTCTAAGCTGGCTTATACCAGCCTTAACTGCCTTATACCGGTCTTAACCACTCTAAACCAGTCTAAACTGCCATATTCCAGCCCTAACCGCCTCATACCAGCCTTAGGCAGTCTAAACTGGCTTAGACAAGCCTTAACCCCCTTTATACCAGGCTTAACCAGTCTTAACCAGTCTAAACCGGCTTATACCTGCCTTAACTGCCCTATACTAGACTTATCCAGTCCAAACCAGTCTAAATCGCCATATTCCAGACTTAACCGCCTTATACTAGCCTTAGCCTGCCTATACCGGCTTATACCAGCCTTAACCCAGTTCGACTGGAATTGACCAATCTAAACAAGTCTCAGCCGCCATATTCCAGCCTTAACTGCGTTATACCAGACTTAGCCAGTCTTAACCGGCTTTTACCAGCCTTAACGGGCCTCTACCTGACGTAACCAGTCTAAACTAGTCTAAACAGCCATGTTTCAGCCTTAACCGCCTTATACCAGACTTAGCCAGTCTAAACCGCCTTATACCAGTCTTAACCGCCCTATACCGGACTTAACCAGTCTAAACCGGTCTAAATCGACTTATACCAGCCTTAACCGCTATATACCAGACTTAACCTGTCTAAACCAGTCTAAACCGCCATATTCCAGCTTTAACCGCCTTAGACCGGACTTAACCAGTCTAAACCGGCTTATACCAGTCTTAACTGCCTTATACAAGACTTGACCAGTTTATTCCAGTCTAGTTAATCCACCGTGGGAGCTTCCGGGACCGCCCCCTCCCTGCTTAAGTCTGGTTCATTCACTTAAGTGTGGTTAAGGCTGCAATATGGCGCTTTAGACTGGTTTAGACTGGTTAAAGCTTATGTAAGGCAGACTAGACTGGAATGAACTGGTTAAGTCTTGTATAAGGCAGTTAAGACTGGTATAAGCCGGTTTAGACTGGTTAAGTCCGGTCTAAGGCGGTTATAGCTGGAATATGGTGGTTTAGACTGGTTTAGACTGGTTAAGACTGGTGTAGGGTGGTTAAGACTGGTATAAGCCGGTTTAGACTGGTTTAGACTGGTTAAATACGGTATAGGGCGGTTAAGGCTGGAACATGGCGGTTTAGATTGGTTTAGACAGGTTAAGACTGGTATAGGGAGGTTAAGGCTGGTATAAGCCGGTTTAGACCGGTTTAGACTGGTTAAGTCTGGTATATGCCGGTTAAGACTAGTATAAGGCGGTTTAGACTGGCTAAGTCTGGTATAAGGCAGTTAAGGCTGGAACATGGCGATTTAGACTAGTTTAGACTGGTTACGTGAGGTAGAGGCCCATTAAGGCTGGTAAAAGCCAGTTAAGACTAGCTAAGTCTAGTATAATGCAGTTAAGGCTGGCATATGGCAGCTGAGACTTGTTTAGACTGGTTAATTCCAGTCGAAGTGGGTTAAGGCTGGTATAAGCCAGTATAGACAGGCTAAGGCTAGTATAAGGCGGTTAAGGCTGGAATATGGCCGTTTATAGTGGTTTAGACTGGTTAAGTCTAGTATAGGGCGTTTAAGGCTGGTATAAGCCGGTTTAGACTGGTTTAGACTGGTTAAGACTAGTTAAGCCCGGTCTAAAGTGGGTTAAGGCTTGTCTAAGCCAGTTTAGACTGGCTAGGGCTGGTATGAGGCGGTTAGGGCTGGAATATGGCAGTTTAGACTGGTTTAGAGTGGTTAAGACTAGTATAAGGCGGTTAAGGCTGGTATAAGCCAGCTTAGACTGGCTAAGGCTATTATAAGTCGGTTAAGGATTGACTATGACAGTTTTTACTGGTTTAGACTGCTTAAGTCAGGTATAGAGTATTTAAGGCTGGAATAAGCCCCTTTAGCATGATTTAGCCTGGTTTAGACTGGTTAAGCCAGGTATAAGGTGGTTAAAGCTGGTATAAGCCAGTTCAGACTGGCTAAGGCCGGTCTAAGGCGGTTAAGGCTGGAATATGGCACTTTAGACTGGTTTAGACTGGTGAAAGATTATGTAAGTCAGACTAGATTGTAATGAACTGCTTAAGTCTTGTATAAGAGGGTGAAGACTGGTATATTCCGATTTAGATTTGTTAAGTCTGGTACAAGGCGGTTAAGTTTGGAATATGGCAGTTTAGACTGGTTTAGACTGGTTAAGTCTGGTATAGGTTGGTTAAGGCTGGTATAAGCCAGTTTAGACCGGTTTAGACTGGTTAAGTTTGGTATAGGGTGGTTAAGGCTGGAACATGGCGGTTTAGACTGGCTATGTCTGGTATAAGGCCGTTAAGGCTGGAACATGTCGGTTTAGTGTGTTTTAGACTGGTTAAGTCTGGTATAGGGCGGTTAAGGCTGGTATAAGCTGATTTAGACTGGTTTAGACTGGTTAAGACTGGTTAAACCCAGTATAAAGGGGGTTAAGGCTTGTATAAACAAGTTTTGACTGGCTAAGGCTGGTATGAGGTGGTTAAGACTGGTATAAGACGGTTTGAACTGTTTAAGTCTGGTCTAAGGCGGTTAAGGCTGGAATATGGTGGTTTACACTGGTTTAGACTGGTTAAGTCTAGTATAGGGCGGTTTAGACTGGTTAAGTCTGGTATAGGGCGGTTAAGGCTAGTACATGGCGGTTTAGATTGGTTAAGTCCGGTATAGGGCGGTTAAGGCTGGAACATGGAGGTTTCGATTTCTATGTCTGGTATAAGGCGGTTAAAGGCTGGAATATTGCGTATTAGGGAGGTTTAGACTGGTTAAGTCCGGTATAGGGCGGTTAAGACTGGTATAAGGTGGTTTAGACTGCCAAAGTCTGGTATAAGGCGGTTAAGGCAGATACATGGCGGTTTAGACTAGTTTAGAATTTTTACGTCAGGTAGAGGCCCGTTAAGGCTGGTAAAAGCCGGTTAAGATTGGCTAAGTCTGGTATAACGCAGTTAAAGCTGGCATATGGCAGCTGAGGCTTGTTTAGATCGGTTAATTCCAGTAGAATTGGGATAAGGCTGGTATAAGCCGGTATAGACAGTCTAAGGCAGTATAAGGCGGTTAAGGCTGGAATATGGCCGTTTAGAGTGGTTTAGACTGGTTAAGTCTAGTATATGACGGTTAAGGCTGGTATAAGATGGTTTAGACTGGTTTAAATTGGTTAAGACTGGTTAAGCCCTGTAAAAGGGGTTAAAGCTTGTCTAAGCCAGTTTAGACTGCCTAAGGCTGGTATGAGGCGGTTAGGGCTGGAATATGGCAGTTTAGACTGGTTTAGAGTGGTTAAGACCAGTATAAGGTGGTTAAGGCTGGTATAAGCCAGCTTAGACTGGCTAAGGCTATTATAAGTCGGTTAAGGATTGAATATGTTAGTTTTTACTGGTTTAGACTGCTTAAGTCAACTATAGAGGGTGTAAGGATGGAATAAGCCCGTTTAGCCTGGTATAGCTTGTTTAGACTGGTTAAGCCAGGTATAAGGTGGTTAAGGCTGGTATAAGCCAGTTCAGACTGGCTAAGGCCCGTCTAACGCGGTTAAGGCTGGAATATGGCGGTTGAGACTAGTTTAGTTTTGTTGAGTCCGCTATAAGGCAGTTATGTCTGGTTAAGGATTTTTGGTGTGGTTTAGAATGCTGAAATCCAATAGATATTTGTCAAGCATAGCAAAAGTCGTTTTAGACTGGGTTTGACTGGTTAAGTCTGCTCTAAGACGTTGAAGGCTGGTATAAGCCGGTTTAGACTGGTTAAGACTGGCTACGTCTGGTATAAGGCCTGGCCTGATATGCGTCGTGCTTGGAGAGCGCCAGCCCTGCCCTCAGGTTTTTCTTCCACGGGCTCACTGCTCAGCTCCGCAATTCATCCATTCTCTCACCCAAAAGCATTTCCAAGCCACAATCCCACAGCTGACAACTCCTTTTTCCCTACTCTGAGCCAATTCCCCTCACAAAGAGGAAGTCACAAACAAGCCGTTGAAAACATCCTCTAAGAAGACTGGTCTAAGCCGGTTTAGACTGCTTAAGTCCGGTCTAAGGCAGTTAAGGCTGGAATATGGCGGTTTAGAGTGCTTTGGACTGGTTAAGTCTGGTATAGGGCAGTTAAGGCTGGTATAAGTCGGTTTAGACTGGTTTAGACTGGTTAAGTCCGGTATAGGGTGGTTAAGGCTGGAACATGGCGGTTTAGACTGGCTATGTTGGTATAAGGCAGTTAAGGATGGAATATGGCGGTTTAGAGTGGTTTAGACAGGTTAAGTCTGCTATAGGGCGGTTAATGCTGGAACATGACGGTTTAGACTAATTTAGATTTGTTACGTCAGGTAGAGGCCCGTTAAGGCTGGTAAAAGCCGGTTAAGACTGGCTAAGTCTGGTATAACACAGTTAAGGCTGGAATATGGCGGCTGAGGCTTGTTTAGAATGGTTAATTCCAGTCAAAATGGGTTAAGGGTGGTATAAGCCGGTATAGAATGTCTTAGGCTAATATAAGGCGGTTAAGGCTGGAATATGGCGGTTTAGACTGGTTTAGACTGGTTAAGTCTAGTATAGGTCATTTAAGGCTAGTATAAGCCGGTTTAGACTGGTTTAGACTGGTTAAGACTGGTTAAGCCCGGTCTAAAGGGGGTTAAAGCTCGTTTAAGCCAGTTTAGACTGGCTAAGTCTGGTATCAGACTTAGGCAGTCTAAACTGGCTTAAACGAGCCTTAACCCCCATTATACCGGGCTTACCAGTCTTAACCAAACTCAACCAGTCTAAACTGGCTTATACCAGCCTTCACCGCCTTAGAGCAGACTTAACCAGTCAAACCCAGTCTAAAACGACTTTTGCTATGCTTAAAAAATATCTAGCGGATTTCAGCAGTCTAAACCACTCCAAAACTCCTTAACCAGACATAACTGCCTTATAGCGGACTCAACAAAACTAAAACAGTCTAAACCGCCATATTCCAGCCTTAACCGCCTTAGACCGGCCTTAGCCAGTCTGAACTGGCTTATACCATCTTTAACCACCTTATACCTGGCTTAACAAGTCTAAATCAGTCTAAACCAGGCTAAACGGGCTTATTCCAGCCTTAACCAGACTTAAGTGAATGAACCAGACTTAAGCAGACTTTACGGGCTCAAGTGTTTTAAGCAACTCGAGGGAAGTAAGTGACTAAGCAGACTTCAGCCACTTCCCGGCTTCTGGCTGCCAGGTCTACCTGCCGTGGTGAGTAGCCGTCAGGTCTAGCCGATTCCGGGTGCCAGGTCTACCCGTGTTGGACTCGGCACAGCAGCGCCGGCTCTGGGTTGACCTGGTGTCCGTCCCAGGAGCCGGGGACACTTGAGGGCTGCCACTAGAGGAAAGAGCATCCTTGGGTGGATGGGAAAGATCAGGGCCCCCTAACACCCTGCCCCATCGCTCCTGTGGAAGGAGGAGCCACTTGTGGGGCAGGAGGAGTCACTTGTGGGGCTGGGGACCCTGTTGGCTGCATCTCTCAGCCAGCTGGGCTTCATGGTTTGACGCCTGTGCCCCAGTCTGGCTGAAGAGAGCCCGTGTCCCTTGACAGAAGGTGGTCTGAGTGGGATCCTTGAGGGTTTTGTCGATGACTTTGTGACTCCCTCTTTCTGAGGGGTATTGGCTCAGAGTGGGGAAAAAGGAGTTGTCAGCTGTGGGATTGTGGCTTGGAAATGCTTTTGGGTGCAGGAATGGATGAATTGCGGAGCTGAGCAGTGAGCCTGGGGAAGAAAATCCTGAGGGCAGGGCTGGCGCTCTCCAAGCACGATGTATATCAGGCCAGGCCTTATACCAGATGTAGTAATCTTAACCAGTCTAAACCGGCCTATACCAGCCTTCACCGCCTTAGAGCAGACTTAACCAGTCAAACACAGTCTAAAACGACTTTTGCTATGCTTAACAAATATCTAACGGATTTCAGCAGTCTAAACAACTCCATAACTCCTTAACCAGACATAACTGTTTTACAGCGGACTCAACAAAACTAAACCAGTCTAAACCGCCTTATTCCAAGCTTAACTGCCTTAGACCGGCCTTAGCCAGTCTGAACAGGCTTATACAAGCTTTAACCAGCTTATACCTGCCTCAACCATTCTAAACCAGGCTAAACCAGGCTAAACGGGGTTATTCCAGCCTTAAACACTCTATACCTGACTAAAGCAGTCTAAACCAGTACAAACTGTCATAGTCAATCCTTAACCGTCTTATAATAGCCTTAGCCAGTCTAAGCTGGCTTATACCAGCCTTAACTGCCTTATACCGGTCTTAACCACTCTAAACCAGTCTAAACTGCCATATTCCAGCCCTAACCGCCTCATACCAGCCTTAGGCAGTCTAAACTGGCTTAGACAAGCCTTAACCCCCTTTATACCAGGCTTAACCAGTCTTAACCAGTCTAAACCGGCTTATACCTGCCTTAACTGCCCTATACTAGACTTATCCAGTCCAAACCAGTCTAAATCGCCATATTCCAGACTTAACCGCCTTATACTAGCCTTAGCCTGCCTATACCGGCTTATACCAGCCTTAACCCAGTTCGACTGGAATTGACCAATCTAAACAAGTCTCAGCCGCCATATTCCAGCCTTAACTGCGTTATACCAGACTTAGCCAGTCTTAACCGGCTTTTACCAGCCTTAACGGGCCTCTACCTGACGTAACCAGTCTAAACTAGTCTAAACAGCCATGTTTCAGCCTTAACCGCCTTATACCAGACTTAGCCAGTCTAAACCGCCTTATACCAGTCTTAACCGCCCTATACCGGACTTAACCAGTCTAAACCGGTCTAAATCGACTTATACCAGCCTTAACCGCTATATACCAGACTTAACCTGTCTAAACCAGTCTAAACCGCCATATTCCAGCTTTAACCGCCTTAGACCGGACTTAACCAGTCTAAACCGGCTTATACCAGTCTTAACTGCCTTATACAAGACTTGACCAGTTTATTCCAGTCTAGTTAATCCACCGTGGGAGCTTCCGGGACCGCCCCCCTCCCTGCTTAAGTCTGGTTCATTCACTTAAGTGTGGTTAAGGCTGCAATATGGCGCTTTAGACTGGTTTAGACTGGTTAAAGCTTATGTAAGGCAGACTAGACTGGAATGAACTGGTTAAGTCTTGTATAAGGCAGTTAAGACTGGTATAAGCCGGTTTAGACTGGTTAAGTCCGGTCTAAGGCGGTTATAGCTGGAATATGGCGGTTTAGACTGGTTTAGACTGGTTAAGTCTGGTGTAGGGTGGTTAAGACTGGTATAAGCCGGTTTAGACTGGTTTAGACTGGTTAAATACGGTATAGGGCGGTTAAGGCTGGAACATGGCGGTTTAGATTGGTTTAGACAGGTTAAGTCTGGTATAGGGAGGTTAAGGCTGGTATAAGCCGGTTTAGACCGGTTTAGACTGGTTAAGTCTGGTATATGCCGGTTAAGACTAGTATAAGGCGGTTTAGACTGGCTAAGTCTGGTATAAGGCGGTTAAGGCTGGAACATGGCGATTTAGACTATTTTAGACTGGTTACGTGAGGTAGAGGCCCATTAAGGCTGGTAAAAGCCAGTTAAGACTAGCTAAGTCTAGTATAATGCAGTTAAGGCTGGCATATGGCAGCTGAGACTTGTTTAGACTGGTTAATTCCAGTCGAAGTGGGTTAAGGCTGGTATAAGCCAGTATAGACAGGCTAAGGCTAGTATAAGGCGGTTAAGGCTGGAATATGGCCGTTTATAGTGGTTTAGACTGGTTAAGTCTAGTATAGGGCGTTTAAGGCTGGTATAAGCCGGTTTAGACTGGTTTAGACTGGTTAAGACTAGTTAAGCCCGGTCTAAAGGGGGTTAAGGCTTGCATAAGCCAGTTTAGACTGGGTAAGGCTGGTATGAGGCGGTTAGGGCTGGAATATGGCAGTTTAGACTGGTTTAGAGTGGTTAAGACCAGTATAAGGCGGTTAAGGCTGGTATAAGCCAGCTTAGACTGGCTAAGGCTATTATAAGTCGGTTAAGGATTGACTATGACAGTTTGTACTGGTTTAGACTGCTTAAGTCAGGTATAGAGTATTTAAGGCTGGAATAAGCCCCTTTAGCATGATTTAGCCTGGTTTAGACTGGTTAAGCCAATTATAAGGTGGTTAAAGCTGGTATAAGCCAGTTCAGACTGGCTAAGGCCGGTCTAAGGCGGTTAAGGCTGGAATAAGGCACTTTAGACTGGTTTAGACTGGTGAAAGATTATGTAAGTCAGACTAGATTGTAATGAACTGCTTAAGTCGTGTATAAGAGGGTTAAGACTGGTATAATCCGATTTAGATTGGTTAAGTCTGGTACAAGGCGGTTAAGGTTGGAATATGGCAGTTTAGACTGGTTTAGACTGGTTAAGTCCGGTATAGGTAGGTTAAGGCTGGTATAAGCCAGTTTAGACCGGTTTAGACTGGTTAAGTTTGGTATAGGGTGGTTAAGGCTGGAACATGGCGGTTTAGACTGGCTATGTCTGGTATAAGGCGGTTAAGGCTGGAACATGTCGGTTTAGAGTGTTTTAGACTGGTTAAGTCTGGTATAGGGCGGTTAAGGCTGGTATAAGCCAATTTAGACTGGTTTAGACTGGTTAAGACTGGTTAAACCCAGTATAAAGGGGGTTAAGGCTTGTATAAACAAGTTTTGACTGGCTAAGGCTGGTATGAGATGGTTAAGACTGGTATAAGACGGTTTAGACTGTTTAAGTCCAGTCTAAGGCGGTTAAGGCTGGAATTTGGCGGTTTACACTGGTTTAGACTGGTTAAGTCTAGTATAGGGCGGTTTAGACTGGTTAAGTCTGGTATAGGGCGGTTAAGGCTAGTACATGGTGGTTTAGATTGGTTAAGTCCGGTATAGGGCGGTTAAGGCTGGAACATGGAGGTTTCGAATTTCTGTGTCTGGTATAAGGCGGATAAAGGCTGGAATATTGCGTATTAGGGAGGTTTAGACTGGTTAAGTCCGGTATAGGGCGGTTAAGACTGGTATAAGGTGGTTTAGACTGCCAAAGTCTGGTATAAGGCGGTTAAGGCTCGTACATGGCGGTTTAGACTAGTTTAGAATTTTTACGTCAGGTAGAGGCCCGTTAAGGCTGGTAAAAGCCGGTTAAGACTGGCTAAGTCTGGTATAACGCAGTTAAAGCTGGCATATGGCAGCTGAGGCTTGTTTAGATCGGTTAATTCCAGTAGAATTGGGATAAGGCTGGTATAAGCCGGTATAGACAGTCTAAGGCAGTATAAGGCGGTTAAGGCTGGAATATGGCCGTTTAGAGTGGTTTAGACTGGTTAAGTCTAGTATATGACGGTTAAGGCTGGTATAAGATGGTTTAGACTGGTTTAAATTGGTTAAGACTGGTTAAGCCCTGTAAAAGTGGTTAAAGCTTGTCTAAGCCAGTTTAGACTGCCTAAGGCTGGTATGAGGCGGTTAGGGCTGGAATATGGCAGTTTAGACTGGTTTAGAGTGGTTAAGACCAGTATAAGGTGGTTAAGGCTGGTATAAGCCAGCTTAGACTGGCTAAGGCTATTATAAGTCAGTTAAGGATTGAATATGATAGTTTTTACTGGTTTAGACAGCTTAAGTCAACTATATAGGGTTTAAGGATGGAATAAGCCCGTTTAGCCTGGTATAGCTTGTTTAGACTGGTTAAGCCAGGTATAAGGTGGTTAAAGCTGGTATAAGCCAGTTCAGACTGGCTAAGGCCGGTCTAAGGCGGTTAAGGCTGGAATATGGCGGTTGAGACTAGTTTAGTTTTGTTGAGTAAGCTATAAAGCAGTTATGTCTGGTTAAGGATTTTTGGTGTGGTTTAGAATGCTGAAATCCAATAGATATTTGTCAAGCATAGCAAAAGTCGTTTTAGACTGGGTTTGACTGGTTAAGTCTGCTCTAAGACGTTGAAGGCTGGTATAAGCCGGTTTAGACTGGTTAAGACTGGCTACGTCTGGTATAAGGCCTGGCCTGATATGCGTCGTGCTTGGAGAGCGCCAGCCCTGCCCTCAGGTTTTTCTTCCCCGGGCTCACTGCTCAGCTCCACAATTCATCCATTCTGTCACCCAAAAGCATTTCCAAGCCACAATCCCACAGCTGACATCTCCTTTTTCCCTACTCTGAGCCAATTCCCCTCAAAAAGAGGGAGTAAAAAACAAGCCATTGAAAACATCCTCTAAGAAGACTGGTCTAAGCCGGTTTAGACTGCTTAAGTCCGGTCTAAGGCAGTTAAGGCTGGAATATGGCGGTTTAGAGTGCTTTAGATTGGTTAAGTCTGGTATAGGGCAGTTAAGGCTGGTATAAGTCGGTTTAGACTGGTTTAGACTGGTTAAGTCCGGTATAGGGTGGTTAAGGCTGGAACATGGCGGTTTCGACTGGCTATGTTGGTATAAGGCAGTTAAGGATGGAATATGGCGGTTTAGAGTGGTTTAGACAGGTTAAGTCTGCTATAGGGCGGTTAATGCTGGAAAAAGACGGTTTAGACTAGTTTAGATTTGTTACGTCAGGTAGAGGCCCGTTAAGGCTGGTAAAAGCCGGTTAAGACTGGCTAAGTCTGGTATAACACAGTTAAGGCTGGAATATGGCGGCTGAGGCTTGTTTAGAATGCTTAATTCCAGTCAAAATGGGTTAAGGGTGGTATAAGCCGGTATAGAATGTCTTAGGCTAATATAAGGCGGTTAAGGCTGGAATATGGCGGTTTAGACTGGTTTAGACTGGTTAAGTCTAGTATAGGTCATTTAAGGCTGGTATAAGCCGGTTTAGACTGGTTCAGACTGGTTAAGACTGGTTAAGCCCGGTCTAAAGGGGGTTAAGACTTGTATAAGCCAGTTTAGACTGCCTAAGTCTGATACCAGACTTAGCCAGTCTAAACTGGCTTAAACGAGCCTTAACCCCCATTATACCGGGTTTACCAGTCTTAACCAAACTCAACCAGTCTAAACTGGCTTATACCAGCCTTCACCGCCTTAGAGCAGACTTAACCAGTCAAACCCAGTCTAAAACGACTTTTGCTATGCTTAAAAAATATCTAGCGGATTTCAGCAGTCTAAACCACTCCACAACTCCTTAACCAGACATAACTGCCTTATAGCGGACTCAACAAAACTAAAACAGTCTAAACCGCCATATTCCAGCCTTAACCGCCTTAGACCGGCCTTAGCCAGTCTGAACTGGCTTATACCATCTTTAACCACCTTATACCTGGCTTAACAAGTCTAAATCAGTCTAAACCAGGCTAAACGGGCTTATTCCAGCCTTAACCAGACTTAAGTGAATGAACCAGACTTAAGCAGACTTTACGGGCTCAAGTGTTTTAAGCAACTGGAGGGAAGTAAGTGACTAAGCAGACTTCAGCCACTTCCCGGCTTCTGGGTGCAAGGTCTACCTGCCGTGGTGAGTAGCTGTCAGGTCTACCTGATTCCGGGTGCCAGGTCTACCCATGTTGGACTCGGCACAGCAGCGCCGGCTCTGGGTTGACCTGGTGTCCGTCCCAGGAGCCGGGGACACTTGAGGGCTGCCACTAGAGGAAAGAGCATCCTTGGGTGGATGGGAAAGATCAGGGCCCCCTAACACCCTGCCCCATCGCTCCTGTGGAAGGAGGAGCCACTTGTGGGGCAGGAGGAGTCACTTGTGGGGCTGGGGACCCTGTTGGCTGCATCTCTCAGCCAGCTGGGCTTCATGGTTTGACGCCCGTGCCCCAGTCTGGCTGAAGAGAGCCCGCGTCCCTTGACAGAAGGTGGTCTGAGTGGGATCCTTGAGGGTTTTGTCGATGGCTTGTTTGTGACTCCCTCTTTCTGAGGGGAATTGGCTCAGAGTGGGGAAAAAGGAGTTGTCAGCTGTGGGATTGTGGCTTGGAAATGCTTTTGGGTGCAGGAATGGATGAATTGCGGAGCTGAGCAGTGAGCCCGGGGAAGAAAAACCTGAGGGCAGGGCTGGCGCTCTCCAAGCACGATGTATATCAGGCCAGGCCTTATACCAGACGTAGCCAATCTTAACCAGTCTAAACCGGCCTATACCAGCCTTCACCGCCTTAGAGCAGACTTAACCAGTCAAACCCAGTCTAAAACGACTTTTGCTATGCTTAACAAATATCTAACGGATTTCAGCTGTCTAAACAACTCCATAACTCCTTAACCAGACATAACTGTTTTACAGCGGACTCAACAAAACTAAACCAGTCTAAACCGCCTTATTCCAGCCTTAACTGCCTTAGACCGGCCTTAGCCAGTCTGAACAGGCTTATACAAGCTTTAACCAGCTTATACCTGCCTTAACCATTCTAAACCAGGCTAAACCAGGCTAAACGGGGTTATTCCAGCCTTAAACACTCTATACCTGACTAAAGCAGTCTAAACCAGTACAAACTGTCATAGTCAATCCTTAACCGACTTATAATAGCCTTAGCCAGTCTAAGCTGGCTTATACCAGCCTTAACTGCCTTATACCGGTCTTAACCACTCTAAACCAGTCTAAACTGCCATATTCCAGCCCTAACCGCCTCATACCAGCCTTAGGCAGTCTAAACTGGCTTAGACAAGCCTTAACCCCCTTTATACCAGGCTTAACCAGTCTTAACCAGTCTAAACCGGCTTATACCTGCCTTAACTGCCCTATACTAGACTTATCCAGTCCAAACCAGTCTAAATCGCCATATTCCAGACTTAACCGCCTTATACTAGCCTTAGCCTGCCTATACCGGCTTATACCAGCCTTAACCCAATTCGACTGGAATTGACCAATCTAAACAAGTCTCAGCCGCCATATGCCAGCCTTAACTGCGTTATACCAGACTTAGCCAGTCTTAACCGGCTTTTACCAGCCTTAACGGGCCTCTACCTGACGTAACCAGTCTAAACTAGTCTAAACAGCCATGTTTCAGCCTTAACCGCCTTATACCAGACTTAGCCAGTCTAAACCGCCTTATACCAGTCTTCACCGCCCTATACCGGACTTAACCAGTCTAAACCGGTCTAAATCGACTTATACCAGCCTTAACCGCTATATACCAGACTTAACCTGTCTAAACCACTCTAAACCGCCATATTCCAGCTTTAACCGCCTTAGACCGGACTTAACCAGTCTAAACCGGCTTATACCAGTCTTAACTGCCTTATACAAGACTTGACCAGTTTATTCCAGTCTAGTTAATCCACCGTGGGAGCTTCCGGGACCGCCCCCTCCCTGCTTAAGTCTGGTTCATTCACTTAAGTGTGGTTAAGGCTGCAATATGGCGCTTTAGACTGGTTTAGACTGGTTAAAGCTTATGTAAGGCAGACTAGACTGGAATGAACTGGTTAAGTCTTGTATAAGGCAGTTAAGACTGGTATAAGCCGGTTTAGACTGGTTAAGTCCGGTCTAAGGCGGTTATAGCTGGAATATGGCGGTTTAGACTGGTTTAGACTGGTTAAGTCTGGTGTAGGGTGGTTAAGACTGGTATAAGCCGGTTTAGACTGGTTTAGACTGGTTAAATACGGTATAGGGCGGTTAAGGCTGGAACATGGCGGTTTAGATTGGTTTAGACAGGTTAAGTCTGGTATAGGGAGGTTAAGGCTGGTATAAGCCGGTTTAGACCGGTTTAGACTGGTTAAGTCTGGTATATGCCGGTTAAGACTAGTATAAGGCGGTTTAGACTGGCTAAGTCTGGTATAAGGCGGTTAAGGCTGGAACATGGCGATTTAGACTATTTTAGACTGGTTACGTGAGGTAGAGGCCCATTAAGGCTGGTAAAAGCCAGTTAAGACTAGCTAAGTCTAGTATAATGCAGTTAAGGCTGGCATATGGCAGCTGAGACTTGTTTAGACTGGTTAATTCCAGTCGAAGTGGGTTAAGGCTGGTATAAGCCAGTATAGACAGGCTAAGGCTAGTATAAGGCGGTTAAGGCTGGAATATGGCCGTTTATAGTGGTTTAGACTGGTTAAGTCTAGTATAGGGCGTTTAAGGCTGGTATAAGCCGGTTTAGACTGGTTTAGACTGGTTAAGACTAGTTAAGCCCGGTCTAAAGGGGGTTAAGGCTTGCATAAGCCAGTTTAGACTGGCTAGGGCTGGTATGAGGCGGTTAGGGCTGGAATATGGCAGTTTAGACTGGTTTAGAGTGGTTAAGACCAGTATAAGGCGGTTAAGGCTGGTATAAGCCAGCTTAGACTGGCTAAGGCTATTATAAGTCGGTTAAGGATTGACTATGACTGTTTTTACTGGTTTAGACTGCTTAAGTCAGGTATAGAGTATTTAAGGCTGGAATAAGCCCCTTTAGCATGATTTAGCCTGGTTTAGACTGGTTAAGCCAATTATAAGGTGGTTAAAGCTGGTATAAGCCAGTTCAGACTGGCTAAGGCCGGTCTAAGGCGGTTAAGGCTGGAATATGGCACTTTAGACTGGTTTAGACTGGTGAAAGATTATGTAAGTCAGACTAGATTGTAATGAACTGCTTAAGTCGTGTATAAGAGGGTTAAGACTGGTATAATCCGATTTAGATTGGTTAAGTCTGGTACAAGGCGGTTAAGGTTGGAATATGGCAGTTTAGACTGGTTTAGACTGGTTAAGTCCGGTATAGGTAGGTTAAGGCTGGTATAAGCCAGTTTAGACCGGTTTAGACTGGTTAAGTTTGGTATAGGGTGGTTAAGGCTGGAACATGGCGGTTTAGACTGGCTATGTCTGGTATAAGGCGGTTAAGGCTGGAACATGTCGGTTTAGAGTGTTTTAGACTGGTTAAGTCTGGTATAGGGCGGTTAAGGCTGGTATAAGCCAATTTAGACTGGTTTAGACTGGTTAAGACTGGTTAAACCCAGTATAAAGGGGGTTAAGGCTTGTATAAACAAGTTTTGACTGGCTAAGGCTGGTATGAGATGGTTAAGACTGGTATAAGACGGTTTAGACTGTTTAAGTCCAGTCTAAGGCGGTTAAGGCTGGAATTTGGCGGTTTACACTGGTTTAGACTGGTTAAGTCTAGTATAGGGCGGTTTAGACTGGTTAAGTCTGGTATAGGGCGGTTAAGGCTAGTACATGGTGGTTTAGATTGGTTAAGTCCGGTATAGGGCGGTTAAGGCTGGAACATGGAGGTTTCGAATTTCTGTGTCTGGTATAAGGCGGATAAAGGCTGGAATATTGCGTATTAGGGAGGTTTAGACTGGTTAAGTCCGGTATAGGGCGGTTAAGACTGGTATAAGGTGGTTTAGACTGCCAAAGTCTGGTATAAGGCGGTTAAGGCTGGTACATGGCGGTTTAGACTAGTTTAGAATTTTTACGTCAGGTAGAGGCCCGTTAAGGCTGGTAAAAGCCGGTTAAGACTGGCTAAGTCTGGTATAACGCAGTTAAAGCTGGCATATGGCAGCTGAGGCTTGTTTAGATCGGTTAATTCCAGTAGAATTGGGATAAGGCTGGTATAAGCCGGTATAGACAGTCTAAGGCAGTATAAGGCGGTTAAGGCTGGAATATGGCCGTTTAGAGTGGTTTAGACTGGTTAAGTCTAGTATATGACGGTTAAGGCTGGTATAAGATGGTTTAGACTGGTTTAAATTGGTTAAGACTGGTTAAGCCCTGTAAAAGTGGTTAAAGCTTGTCTAAGCCAGTTTAGACTGCCTAAGGCTGGTATGAGGCGGTTAGGGCTGGAATATGGCAGTTTAGACTGGTTTAGAGTGGTTAAGACCAGTATAAGGTGGTTAAGGCTGGTATAAGCCAGCTTAGACTGGCTAAGGCTATTATAAGTCAGTTAAGGATTGAATATGATAGTTTTTACTGGTTTAGACAGCTTAAGTCAACTATATAGGGTTTAAGGATGGAATAAGCCCGTTTAGCCTGGTATAGCTTGTTTAGACTGGTTAAGCCAGGTATAAGGTGGTTAAAGCTGGTATAAGCCAGTTCAGACTGGCTAAGGCCGGTCTAAGGCGGTTAAGGCTGGAATATGGCGGTTGAGACTAGTTTAGTTTTGTTGAGTAAGCTATAAAGCAGTTATGTCTGGTTAAGGATTTTTGGTGTGGTTTAGAATGCTGAAATCCAATAGATATTTGTCAAGCATAGCAAAAGTCGTTTTAGACTGGGTTTGACTGGTTAAGTCTGCTCTAAGACGTTGAAGGCTGGTATAAGCCGGTTTAGACTGGTTAAGACTGGCTACGTCTGGTATAAGGCCTGGCCTGATATGCGTCGTGCTTGGAGAGCGCCAGCCCTGCCCTCAGGTTTTTCTTCCCCGGGCTCACTGCTCAGCTCCGCAATTCATCCATTCTCTCACCCAAAAGCATTTCCAAGCCACAATCCCACAGCTGACATCTCCTTTTTCCCTACTCTGAGCCAATTCCCCTCAAAAAGAGGGAGTAAAAAACAAGCCATTGAAAACATCCTCTAAGAAGACTGGTCTAAGCCGGTTTAGACTGCTTAAGTCCGGTCTAAGGCAGTTAAGGCTGGAATATGGCGGTTTAGAGTGCTTTAGATTGGTTAAGTCTGGTATAGGGCAGTTAAGGCTGGTATAAGTCGGTTTAGACTGGTTTAGACTGGTTAAGTCCGGTATAGGGTGGTTAAGGCTGGAACATGGCGGTTTCGACTGGCTATGTTGGTATAAGGCAGTTAAGGATGGAATATGGCGGTTTAGAGTGGTTTAGACAGGTTAAGTCTGCTATAGGGCGGTTAATGCTGGAAAAAGACGGTTTAGACTAGTTTAGATTTGTTACGTCAGGTAGAGGCCCGTTAAGGCTGGTAAAAGCCGGTTAAGACTGGCTAAGTCTGGTATAACACAGTTAAGGCTGGAATATGGCGGCTGAGGCTTGTTTAGAATGCTTAATTTCAGTCAAAATGGGTTAAGGGTGGTATAAGCCGGTATAGAATGTCTTAGGCTAATATAAGGCGGTTAAGGCTGGAATATGGCGGTTTAGACTGGTTTAGACTGGTTAAGTCTAGTATAGGTCATTTAAGGCTGGTATAAGCCGGTTTAGACTGGTTCAGACTGGTTAAGACTGGTTAAGCCCGGTCTAAAGGGGGTTAAGACTTGTATAAGCCAGTTTAGACTGCCTAAGTCTGATACCAGACTTAGCCAGTCTAAACTGGCTTAAACGAGCCTTAACCCCCATTATACCGGGCTTACCAGTCTTAACCAAACTCAACCAGTCTAAACTGGCTTATACTAGCCTTCACCGCCTTAGAGCAGACTTAACCAGTCAAACCCAGTCTAAAACGACTTTTGCTATGCTTAAAAAATATCTAGTGGATTTCAGCAGTCTAAACCACTCCACAACTCCTTAACCAGACATAACTGCCTTATAGCGGACTCAACAAAACTAAAACAGTCTAAACCGCCATATTCCAGCCTTAACCGCCTTAGACCGGCCTTAGCCAGTCTGAACTGGCTTATACCATCTTTAACCACCTTATACCTGGCTTAACAAGTCTAAATCAGTCTAAACCAGGCTAAACGGGCTTATTCCAGCCTTAACCAGACTTAAGTGAATGAACCAGACTTAAGCAGACTTTACGGGCTCAAGTGTTTTAAGCAACTGGAGGGAAGTAAGTGACTAAGCAGACTTCAGCCACTTCCCGGCTTCTGGGTGCAAGGTCTACCTGCCGTGGTGAGTAGCTGTCAGGTCTACCTGATTCCGGGTGCCAGGTCTACCCGTGTTGGACTCGGCACAGCAGCGCCGGCTCTGGGTTGACCTGGTGTCCGTCCCAGGAGCCGGGGACACTTGAGGGCTGCCACTAGAGGAAAGAGCATCCTTGGGTGGATGGGAAAGATCAGGGCCCCCTAACACCCTGCCCCATCGCTCCTGTGGAAGGAGGAGCCACTTGTGGGGCAGGAGGAGTCACTTGTGGGGCTGGGGACCCTGTTGGCTGCATCTCTCAGCCAGCTGGGCTTCATGGTTTGACGCCCGTGCCCCAGTCTGGCTGAGGAGAGCCCGCGTCCCTTGACAGAAGGTGGTCTGAGTGGGATCCTTGAGGGTTTTGTCGATGGCTTGTTTGTGACTCCCTCTTTCTGAGGGGAATTGGCTCAGAGTGGGGAAAAAGGAGTTGTCAGCTGTGGGATTGTGGCTTGGAAATGCTTTTGGGTGCAGGAATGGATGAATTGCGGAGCTGAGCAGTGAGCCCGGGGAAGAAAAACC